>JAQQAE010003951.1:0-19432 GCA_029823295.1 Pseudamia nigra | reverse complement strand
GGAACGGTATGACGGAAAATTTTAGTGGTTTTGAAACCTTCACGTTTTCATACCGTGGTATACCGTAAAACCGGTAAGCGGCCCATGCCTACAACTGAGTAATGCACAAGAGCATCTATGGACATACAACATGTCAACCCTTAAACGAGATGGACAACAGCAGCATATGATCACACACGGTGACACTCCTGTCAGTGAGGAACAGGAAACTATGGCTATAATTTAAAAAAGGTCAACAGAAGACTGGAAAAATGTTGCTTTGTCTTGATTTCATTTGGACGTTATGGTAATTACTCGCATGAGCATTATGAAAGCATGGATCCATTCTACCTTGGATAAACTCTGTTGGTCGTGACACATTTTGGGACCTTAAGTCTGAACTATGCATTGTTTAAATGTCACAGCCTACATGAGTAATACTACTGACCATGTCCATCTTATGATAGCTAGGAGGTTCATTCTAGTACTAGCAAGGTGTACCTAATAAAGTGACCAATGAGTGTACATTCGAAAAGCTACTAAAAGTGGATGAAAATGTAAAGTGAAATCCATTGTGAAACATTATGCAGTATTGTTGGGGGCTGTGTCTGTACTCAGCCATCCTCAAACACAAGAATCATGAAACACTTGAGCGCTTTGTTTCATCAAAACTAGAAACAATGTACACTGTTGTGAAGACATACATAAGTCTTTCAGCAGACATAAATCAATCCAGGGCAACTGAGATAAAATGGAAGACAACAAATGATAAGGAGTAGTGACAGGGAGTTACCATAAGCAGTGCCTGCTCCTGAAGCAACTGCTGCTGGAGGATTTCTAACTGCCGCTGCTCTTCTTCCAACTTATGTCTGATAAACTCCTGAGGAGAGAGGAATGATTGGAATACAGGCATGAAGAATTTCCAAAGTAGGAAGAGAAGAGAGCAGATGATAACAATTAAGCAATAATAGCATTGTTGTCAACAGCAGAAAATGAGTTACACTGACAAATCTACCATGTTAACAGTGGATGTTGGTGGGAAAGACAATCAGTGATGGCAGTGGAGATTTGGGAAATTCATCATGATCAGAATGATTTAAGGGAGATACTGAAATACAGTATCTAACACAAGGTGGAGGTGATTTGATGCCAGACTCTGTTCTTGAGGGGAGACTGGAAACAGCATAAGAGACCTAGAGAGCTCACCCACAGAAAACTCATCTCTGAATAAATACACTAATTTAGATCCTTGCTGCTATGGCAACCTACTCATGGAATTTTCACCACCAGAGCAACTTGCACTGTGTTGCTGAAAGACACACCCACACTCCTCACTGACTGGCTAACTGCAGCCCCACATCTCCTGTGGTTGGTTACCTGCTCCCTCTCAGCCAACCTTCTGTCTTCCTCTCGTCTCATATCATCAAGTCGCCGATGGGGACCTTTTTCTTGCTGCCTCACCATCTCTCGTTCCTTTCTCTGTTGCTGGGTGAGAGAGATGACAGGAAATAAAGAAATAAACATTGAGGTTACGTTTGCACAAGGGAGTATATAAAGGGAAATTCTGCTCATAAGCAAACTCTGCCTTTCCTGTGCAAGCAGCAAAAAAAAAAAAAAGAAAAAGAAAAAGGAAGCCAATGTGAGGAGCAGAGAAAAAAGGCTGTGAGTCATTCTCACACTCTCTCTCACACACACACACACACACCTTTTGCATCCTAATCACCTTCACAGAAAGGCTTTGATTCAAACTAACTGCCCGCATCCACTCACTTTTGACAGGGAGCAGTTTTTAATCTGCTTTTTTGAGAGCCACTGAAACGACAAGGTTTGTTCTTTTGGCCACATGAGAACTCCCACTAGATAGTGCCACATAACATTTTCAGCTCCATCCATTCGATTGTTCTAAGCATTTTACCGTTGAACAGAGAAGCCAGATAAGATAGAGGGGATGTAGATTAGGCGAGTGAAACCTTACTGCCATAAAATACCTTAAGTGTTTTTGCACTGATAACAATACCAGTATCAGTGTAATTATGTGTATCTTATTTAAACCACACACAACTCCTTAAAAATTTCACAGCTCCCGACTCCACCACTGAGCTGAGAAGTATGTGTTTTGAAAAGAACTGCACCGTACTTAACCCTCCATTTAAATAAGTTCTAAAGCATGTTTTAAAAGTTTCTACATCCATATTTACAGACAAAGCAGAGACCACGCTGTCATTAGATTTTGCTTCTATTCCTTCAGTTACATATATTACAATTTAAGATGCAGATTTATTTCACAGTTGTAGTAACTTTATATGTAAAATGACTTTGACCATCTGACTCCACCAATGTGTGGAAACAAACTAGAGCTAATGGCTAAAGCTTCATCCATTACATTATTACTGTATAAATATGTACATCTTCCTAGCATAATTCTACTTACTCTGTCTTAAGGAAATAAACATTATGGCAAATTTAATAGACTTGTTTGCATGATCTCTTGCCTAGTATTCCTGTGCTAAAAGATACAGACAGCATTATATTTATTCTGTGCTAACTTAATGCTCATTTTACATCACTGTGTTTCAGTCACAACATAATTTCAAACTTTACAGAGTGAAATGGCTAAAAACAGCTCCTCATCTGCTGATCCTCAGACTATTGTAACTTGTCACACTAGGCAAAGAGCTCCATGTGAGCAAATGTTGACAGAGTTAATCATTTATACTTTGTTGAATCTGCTCTTCTCTTTCCCACCTGTGTCCAACATGTGCATGTTGCTGAATTCCTAAGGCAAACCTCAGCGCTTGTTCAGTACCTAGAACTAGTTATGTCCATATGAAGGCAGATTAAGGTGAATGTAACAATATTAACCACTAAAGTGTTTTAAGTTGTTATATTAATGTTTTTTATGATCAGCATATTATCTGTTATAAGGATTAAATCAAAAAGTGATGCACTGACCAAAAGTAACAAAAAATAAAACTATAACATGGAAGAATGGAGACTTCAAAAAGTCAAAAACAAGTTTAAGGAGCTGAAGGATGCAAACAAGAGGACATGTTTCACTCAAAACAGACAATGTGATATAGTTTGTACATATATGATTTTAATGGAAAGCTGCAGTGAAACTAGAGAGCACTTAGGCAGCTCGGGCTTAACAGTTCCACTGACAGACACCAGATGTCTGTGTAGTCATTTACACCAAGTCAAACAAACAAAACAGAAACACAATGTAAACTTTACAAAAACCCTGCAGACACAGTGATGTGGATCACCTCCAAAAACAAATAATTTCTCCTCGGCTTATTTCAAACTTTCCCTGAAATTTACAGAAAATCCATAATACAGTGCTTTGGTATTGTTGCCAACACTGATAATGTTGCCATCACTGGCTAAAGCACTAATCTTCTTGCTGAAGATTAATAAAAGTGAAATACAAATTCAGGGACACTGACAGAATAAAATTATGTGACAAGTTGCCTAAATAATTTCCAACATAACATAATACATACCATCTGCATATAAATAGACCATAGACTGTATATATTAGTGGACAAAGTCACCGTGACATCTCCCATTAGTTTCTGAGGCGCCATTCTGATGCCAATTGGGTTGGCACTTCCTGGCTGCCATTTTGGAGCCAAAACCAGGATGTATCCATATTTGAACAAACGCAGCGGGGCTAACTGAGCGTTCATGCTCGGGGATTCATGGGAAAGCTAATATTAGCCACTAGCTTACTGGCACTGTAAAACTTCACCACAGTGTCAAAGTCATATTACAGTGTTGTTAGTGTAAACACTCTAATATGACAGTCGAGTGAATCTCAGGTAAAACTATGCCCATACTGAATAAATAGAAGATATGAAGGTCCAAATCGGTCCAACTTCCCTAGCGAGTTGAGTTACCATAGCAACATGTCAATCAAACCCCAGCATGGCACTGATTTGTTGGATTATTTGCAGTAATATCTTAATAATGGAGCAAAAAATGAATGTTGGACCACCACATTACTTATTCGAGGGTCCAAATAAAACGTTTGAGACCATGACGACTCAAAAGAAAAATGTGCTTTACTTAGTATTTTCAGATAGAAGTCCAATGTATCTCTATGGGAAAAAGGCTTCTTGGAACCAGATGAACAGTTCCCCAGCGGCGAAGCGGCAGGATTACAACTTAAAGTTACTTCCACATCGCCCTCACTGAACAGCCTGGGTCATTGGCCATGGAAACAGGCACACAACCGAAGTGTTTTTGGTCTTTGAAAGGGAATTCATACAAAATGTAGTATTTTCTCCTTATAAAGTCTGTGATTTTAACTACCATGTTACTCAGACAGATAAAAGAATCCATGATAACAATAATCACTCAAATTAATGAAACTTATGCAACCCTTGTTACCAGAAGTTAAAGAAAAAAGCCCATATCTTTTCTACTGATACTACCAATTAAGAACCAAATAATGCACAAAAATATATTTAAAATTAGAAAGCTCTCAGAAGGCGCAGACAAGGCAGCTCAGTTTCTCCTCATAGTGAAACCTATTCTCATCTCCCCCATAATGTTACTGCACCACAAGTAATATTCTTACATTATCTGACCCTCAGTATTGGATTCTTTGACCATGAAAACCTACCATTAGTATTTGGAATCACATACATGGCATTATTAGTTTCGTAGTCCACAAAAATAATATTTCCATAATGGTGGTTTCTTCTGGCTCTAACGCCGTAAATGTTGAAGATATGTCAAAACCGTGGACACATTACTGAATCAGCACACTTTCCACTACAATTTGGTGTCAGTTTCATGTCTATATTTGCCATCTTACAATAGCTATTTTTCCATCAACCCCTGTAAGTATAAACATTCTGGATTACTATGTCCAGAATATTGCCCATGTCTGGATCAAATTTTGTGGTTTGATAGAATCTATTATAACGTTATCCTGTGCTTTCTGAGTGTTATTTGTCGTGCTACAAGTTCAAATGTTGAATTTGGTCCCATCTTATAATAATGAAGAATCCTTAAAAATTTTCTGTATCTGGATTATGATCCAGATCACTACTACTATCTGATCAACTGGTCCTTGTGCCGTTTCTGATCTATCCTAAAAATTTCATCCAAATCCATAAATTTTCAAGTTATGTTGTGAACAAATAAAGCTAAATACACTAATGCCGACAAAAACTTAACCTCATTGGTGGCAGTAGAAAGAATGGAGGGCTGCTTAATTTAAGTGAATATTACCTCTTCCAGTCGGCGTCGCTGTTCCTTCTGCTCTTCAATGCGTTTCTGTCGGTCATGCAGCAGCTGCCTCTTATGCTCCTCAGGGTCCCGGCGCTGAGCGGCCAGCTGGGCCTGCTGTCTCTTGTGAGCCTCCGAGCGCTCTTTATTCTCCTGCTGCAGACGTTGGAAGTCCCGCCTCAGGGTGGACTCGCCAGGTACATTCAAGATCGAACTGGCAACCAACAGACATTATTGGTGAAATGTTCAGAGAAGATGCATTTTCCTTACAAAAATGAAAAAAGGTTATTACCTTGACTCTCTGTCATCGCCGCGATTTTCATCCTCTTCATCGCTGCCACTGTACTCATATTCTGTCTCCTCTGTAGAATTAAAACATTCCATTAAAAAATTCACACTTGCATAGTAACCCAGACTTCATGCTGCTATGGTCCACTGAAAGACCATCTAAATAACTCAGGTGGGTTCAACATTGTTGTTGTACCTTTTTCTCCTCGTTTTTTGCGTGTACGGTCTATGTGGTCTTTGAGTTGAATTCGGACCTGTCGCTCAGTGGGCTGGTCCCTGATGAAAGAGTGTTTAAGCAGCTGCTCCGTGGATGGCCGGCTGGGATACGTCTTCACAAGACAGCCCTCGATAAAGTCAATGAATTTCTTGGACCTGAGAGGAAGGGGGGGTTAGAGGATGATGCATTCTTGAGGGAAAACAGGAGGACGGAGAAGCACAAAACAGATGCCCAGAGTCCTGAATGAAATACTAAACATTTTCAGGCACCTTTGTGTTTCAAGAAATTAATCTTTCTATACTAGTAGAAGTACTTCATGAGTTTTTAATGATACTGTTTACAAAAAGCCCATCAAGAAAAATTCAAAAACTGCAGGTACACAATTACAACACTGACAAATGAGATGAAATGTTCTGTCAGTAAAACCCACGAGGCCTTTCACATATTCTATCTTATAGCTGAGACCGAGCACCAACTTACTGCAAGCCAGACTAATAATATAACATGATGGTCCTGAATTGGCAGTGGGAAAAGGAACAAAAAAAGGGTAGGAAGAAAAATATGAGAAAGCCGTTACAGTCGTGTGATTGTCCTGTTCTATTCACAATCATACAATTACATTAGTGTCCATTCTCATTGACAAAGACAACTCATGTTCTGTCCTCTAAAGATGGGTTCATCACCTTTCTGAAACACACAGGTATTCTTGTTATTTTGAAACACATTCTGTACAAAGAAACACCCTATTAATTCTGTGCCACTATCATTTATAGTATTAATATGCAAGTTAATGTTTTTTTTTTAATTTAGATTCAGGTGCACTGACATCCCAGGAGACCACTCCCATCAGGTTTTTATTTCATTTTGTCACCCATTTGTAGTTAGGCAAAAAAAAAACTAAGAGACTATACACTATAAGCTTATTTCTTTGTGTTGTAGTGTAGAAGAATTACACAGAGAAACCTACATTCTTATGCTTAAAAAGAGTTGAGATACCTGCATTAACCTCATTGTGGGAAACAGGATGGACTTTATAAAGATTGGAGGATTTTCCATACCTGACATGAAGAATGTTTGATCAAACTGTAAAATAACAGAAAATAATGACTTCCCTTCAAAAGCAGAAAGTAAGAGCAATGTAACTCACCATTTTTTGGATTTAAGCTTAGGAGGGGGATTCCTGGGAATCAGGAAGAGCGCTCTCATTGGGTGCATGTCACACAGAGCTACAGGAACAAAGGACATGTTAGTTTGAAGCTATGGCACAAAGAAGGAAACCATAAGGTTAGTCATTGAATATCATGTATATGTCTACACATAATGGTTTGTAAATAATACAAGCCACCATTACACATATTGTATCCTCAAACATGGTTACAGCTGCTGTTATCCAATCTTTCCTGGTGCCTGAGGCTTATTGTTAGATTGAATGTAAGAGCAAGGACTGTGAGTCATTGTGTTCCCAGCGTAGGTAGGTAGCTAAACCTGACTGGTTAGCTTTACAGTTTCACAGTAAATAGGCCTTTATAAGGACATATGCAACGTGACTGAGATTGCCAAAGGCAAAGGGCAAATTAAATTTCAACAGATTTATTGTCACATGAAGATGGAAGGATCTGCCCTGATAACATGCATGTTCTGACATATAAACTGTCGTTGGTAAAGAAAAATTTGCATGTGCTTAGTAAGTTTTTAAAAATCATTTTAAAAGTGATCTCCCCAGAGGATGTCCTTGTCAACATACCCAAACAAACAATCTTACACTCTGCAGTCCCTATTTTTGTTTTACTAAATGTACCTGGAGTGAACTACTCTGTAAACTTGATGCTTTTAAGCAATACACTACACATGCTTTTATGAAAGTTGTGACAATGGCTTATCCCCTCTTATTTACCTTACTGACACCTCCTTATTTGTAAGTGTTAGTCATCAAGCACCTCAACTTACACCAACACAACATTTATGGTCAGTGTCTGCAAACACAGCAGAGTGAAGAATTCATCAGTTCACGTAGGTTTTAAATCCGTGTAGGATACAAAGTCACATAAGGGCCATACAGTGAACAAAAATATACTGAAAGGCATTCCAAGTGTGCCTCTGCCAGCCTAAAAATGCCATTTTAAAAATGCAAGATGAGAACCAAAAAGAACAAAAATAAACACCTTGCTATTGAAATGCTGTTCAGTGTACAAAGAAGCAAATTTTTGTTGATGAAATCTATTAAATTTAGGCTCTGTATTAATTTTACTGCTGAGGTTTCTTGTACCAGACTACTAAAACTATGCTTTTTGCTATGGGATTGCTGACTCAGCAATGCCACCATTGTTGTCTTCAGTCTTTATTTTTCTTCCACTTACGTACGTTTTTGTCGTTTAACTAGTTGTTAAACCAATCAAACTTCTACCTGTACAGCATATTCAGGACAAGTGTGCTATTGCTTTTCATAAGTCTAACCTTTATAATTCTTAACATTTTTTGACAAAATTTTCCCCATGAAAAACAATGGAGAATTTTTTCAAAATTCTTCAAATCTCTTTAAGCTTATAGAAATTCAGCATACTTATAACTCATAGTCTAACCCTGAGGTGTTTTTTTTAGATGTTTTCTGCATTTACAATGGGTTTCAATGGAGCAGAATGTTGAGCGATGACAGAGTGTGGAGAGGCTCTGAAATTAACCTGAATTTTTCTGCAAAAACTGCTTGTGAGAGGAGACCGTTTACCGTATTTTCCGGATTACACGTTGCGGTTTTTTGCATAGTCTGGCGAGGGGAGCGACAAATATATTAAAATATTTTGAGAATTGGGTGTTTGTCACACTGACAGCCGCTAGACGTCGCTCTAGGCTTGTGTACATGCATCTGCCGCATCTGTATTACTGACAATTTAAAATGTAGACATTACCGGTAACAACCATACCTGCCATCAGTTTAACACCGAACGCGTCGGTGCTGTCACTTACCCGGTGAGGCGAGCCGCAAGTTCTCGCTTCTGGTGTCAAGCGCGCGGCTGCCTGGCCAAGTGCTTGAAGCGCGTTCCCCGAACAAATACGACCCGTTTTCCAGAGCGACTAATACATGTTTTTTTCTTCTTTATTATGCAATTTTTGGCTTGTGCGACTAACATTCCAGAGCAACATATCACCCGGAAAATGCAGTACAACAGACTCAGTTTCCTCTCAAATGTAGCCACACTGGTCTATGTTCACAACAAATGATGAAGCAAAGCTCAGTGATTTACAGTATCTTATGAAATCATCCTGTTGTAACACAAAGTTCATCCATCGCCCCCATTAAGCTCAATGTTGTTTCAGAGGAGACATCAGACTGGAGTTCTTTTTTTTTTTAACTTTCAGGTTTGGACACCATTTTTCACTCTACCTATATAAATGGGTATCAACATGTTCAGTTGTGCCTCGTGGTTCTGGTGGTACCAAAATTTTGATGATTTGAGGTACCACTTTTGAAAAAACAGCCTGTGTTTGAGCCCTAAACTCTCCATGTATTTCAATAAGAGCCTGCACTGTGGGAGTGTGTCTGAGGGAGACGATGCAGATGGAACTGATTAGACATAAACATCACAGTAACAGTGCCTGCCACAGTTACAGTCACTCCCCCAGTGACAGTCCCTCCCCTCTCCACCTCTGAAGAAACAGTTCTACGGAAATGTTAATGATTTAAAATGACATTTTGGCACATTCAACCTCTGATTGCAGTTTGGAATTTTTTAAAATCACATGCTGATAATTTCTTTTTAATATTAATTTTCTAGGTTTTCTTCACTTTCATTTTTTATTCTTTTGTCCATTTTAATTACCGTAATGTTCCTCATTTTTGACGATTTTCCTACCACTTTCTCCTCATTTTTTTTATCCTATTTAGTTTTATTCATTTAGGTATTTCACTTTTTTTATTTTACATTACTGTTGCTTATATTTGCCATTTTCTTTTTTCCATCTTACTTTTTAAAAATAGTTTATTTATTGATCGTTTCTTTTCAGTGTTGTTACTGTTTTAGATTTTCAACATCACAATACTTAAGATCATTCTTAAGCTTAAGCAACTTTTATACTTTAAACTATTTCAACTCATTCTTATGATTAAACAACTTATAATCTTTAAAATACTTCAACTCATTCTTATATTTGAAAAACTTTTAAACTTAACTACTTCAGCTCATTCTTATGTATAAACAATTTTCTAAACTGTGTACTTTTTCATTCTTCAGCATTTCAACATTACTTTCATATGAGTTAAGCACTTTAGCAGTTTTAAGCAAATTCAATCAGCAATCCCACGCAATCTCTTCGGAGATCGCAAATATTCCAGTTACACATAAGGCAGTTAATCCTGTTGCCAAAGTCTCATTTTCATTGTAGCATATTGCAGTGTGAAATTTATACATCTTATTTTGTCTGAATACATCACATTTTGGAATTATTTACCAGTCATTTGGAACAAACAAATTTACTAGAAAATGCTCTGGAATTAGCAATCAACAAATCGAGTCATAGACTAATGGTACTAGCAATACTCTTAAAAACAAGCTAATGTACTGTCAGGTCAAGACATATTGCAGCCTCACTGGTTGCAAAAACACTTTCAATAAGACTGATGGAGAAAATGAGTACAAACACTGCATAATTTATAATGACATGAACAACAGGTTGACAGTAAGTGTTGGCCTGGAAGCCTTACGCCGTTCACAGCAGCACAACAGTGGCATTTGTCAGTGATGGAAACAAGGCTGCTAAGACCAAGTGGAAAACTTAAAATTAAGGAGCAGAAGTTTTAATATCATTAGTCTTTAATTTTACACTCAACTCTCAATTTGTCCTTAACCCAGCATCCACAGATACAGTAGCAGTGGCTTATAGGCACTATAGCAATGCATTATGCAACAGCACAGAGCTCATTAAATGTCGCCGTCTTCCTGCTGTTCTTCTCTACATCTTCTCTGTCCAGTTAAATTGTGTTTAAACTCTAGCTGAAGATAAAAGCAGCAGAATTATAACATACACTAATTGGTAATGTATAACAAGTCACAACAGAGTATGCAGGTGCAGTCAAATCAGGTCTAGAAACAGACATTTAACGCTTTTGCAAACAAAAAGGCTTTACATTCAGCGTATCATAAATCAGGGGATGGCCTGTATGTGAGTCACTTACAGATCTAGAATAGACACAGGCATTAATTTGCTTTTATAAGTGGGATTTTGTTGTCTACCAGTTAGACTTGACTCCAAATCTCCACGCAGACAGATCTCCCAGCTAAGCATACCACAGAGATCTGTGCAATCAGCCTCTACAGGCCAATTGCCAGCTCACGACTACACTACCTTGATTACAGTGAGTCAGCTGTCCATCTGATGACACAGACAGCACAGCAACACAAGCAAGACGGTCTCATTCATGAGGTCTTTCAGAATGGGCTCTAACACCATGACAACTGCACGCATGATTAACTCTATGACTAATAACATGTTACGCAAGTAAAGACTTACGAGGAGCCCCCTCTGCCATCTCAATGGCTGTGATCCCCAAGGACCAGATGTCACTCTGCAAAACACACAGGGGATCAGATCAGTCCACATCTTTTGCATACCATCTCATGCCAGGTGCAAATTTTACACATAGTGCTGTTGTTACCCTGTAATCATATGTGGAGTCAGGGTTCTCGTCACAGGCAATGACCTCAGGTGCCATCCAGTATGGTGTGCCAATGAAAGTGTTCCTACGGCCCACAGTCCTGTCCAACTGTGCACTCACCCCAAAATCAACTGAGTACAGCAAAAGAAAAGAAGAACACAGTGTGAGAAGACGAGTACCCCTAATATTTTTGTCCAGAGACATTTAACAAATGACATTAAAAAGGTGCAGTGTGAAAGATTTCATTTGCTAAAATAATACTGATACAAAACATTTTTGTACAAAGGAAGTGAGTCCTTGAACACAGTGCTTCTCATCACCAAATTGGACATAGTTGCTATGATGTCACCTATGGGTGTTTAGACTACTTGAGCGTGCACTTTTACTGCCACTAGGTTTTTTTTTGAGTCAGATGTGATGATATTCTGGTGGGGCTGAGGGAATTTGGAGAGTGATAAAAGCTGTAATGTGGTCAAAATCATTGACCATAGTGTTCATGACACTTATTAACCTGGACTATAGTCAAGGGAAGAAGGTGTTTTAGTCAAAATATCTTTATTAAAAAGGTGCAGTCAACAATGCTGGCAAACTAGCTAGTAGCCCATGGTTTGTCACAGTCTGTGGTACGTAGTTAGACAGGCAACCTGCCAGTCAACACAGCTTACAACATCAGTTTTTCAACTTTCAGAGTTGAAAACAGTTATAGCAGTAGTATCTGTAGCTCATCTAACCACAGGATGACTGAGGAGAGACAGCCTGCATTTCAGATTCTTTCAACATCTGGTACAGGTAAGAAAATGACATACTAGCTTGACACCTGTGAGTTGTAAGCCATATTGAATTGCAGGTCACCTATTTAATCATTAATATCAGTACACCACAAACTAGCTAGTTTACCAACACCGTCGACAGCACCTTTAACAGAAGCTCCAAACATGAAACTCGGCAGTTAAGGGAACTGTCAAACACCTGTCAAAACTCTAGGGACAGTTTTTGTCCCATGTTTCTACAGTGGCCCAAAAAGCAGACTAGAACCACAGATCAGCTCTGCAGAAAGCCTTTGATGTTTTACACACTCAATCATCCTGGTTCTCTTCCACCAGCTGCTGTTTTCCATCTGCATACTCACCGCTAGATAAGACACACTGCACCTTTAAGAGAACAAAGCTGATTAACATACCGAGTTTGACCTCTGCGTTCTCTGTTAGCAACACATTCTGTCCCTTAATGTCTCTGTGGATGACTTTATGGGCATGGAGGTGAGAAAGGCCCTGGACACATAAACATAGTTAGACTGATCAGTCATCAACACTGCGGTTTTGTAGAGTTTGTCGGTGTTAAAGTGTGATTTCTCACCCTTAGGATCTCTCTGCAGATGTAAGCAATCCAGTCCTCCTTCAGAGAGCTGCCCTTTGTATTTTTTACTAGATCGGTCACTGAACCTGCCCCACAAAACTCCATCACCAGCTGAGAAGTAAACACAAACTTAGTGAGTATACTCAACATGGCACATACTATAGAATCACAAGCACAGAGATAAAGAGAGACAGACCCAAAGCTGGTCATCATGTCCTGGTGGACTCTTCTTGACAAAGGCACCGTAGTACGTGGCTATGTTGCGGTGGTGGCTGTATTTTTTCAGCATGTTGATTTCCGCTTTGATCTCCTCTTCTTCCTCCTCTGTAACATCCATCACCTTAATGGCTGCCAGCTGGCCCGTCTTTACGTGACGGCCCTGATTCAAGACCAAGTTTCATTATCATAAACTTGTCAGTAAGTAAGGAGAACTTTATTCTTTCTGAAAATCATGCAATTCTGACCTTGAATTTAAAATCATTCACTCATTTTGCTACTCTTGTTTTCATTTGGATTTACTAGTAGTGCCTTAACCTATATTCACAGCTGGTATAAATTTTAGGACAGACAGCTGAAAATGTATTGACAAAGCAGTAACATAACTCTACTGCAATCTAAGCAACTGACGCCACTGAACATTTAATAAAGGGCAAGTCCTCATGTGGCGTCAGTTTACATACCACAGTGTCACAGACGTCCACATTACGGGTGAGGCTTGAATGATTTTGGATCTAATTCAACATCATTAATTTACATAGTACAGGCATTTAGACCTATAACAAGCAAGAATAAAATGCATGGAATGACACCAGCTAGTATAACTTCATTGAGGATTTATAAAACTAGTCTGCATCATGCCTCACCTTGTACACCTGGCCATAGGTACCATTGCCAACGACCTCAACAAGCTCAAAGATTCCTGCTGGATCCTGAGGAAGACAAAGGGGGCTTCATGAATCACATGACAAGCAGACAAAACAGGGTTAGACACTAAATGAATCTCATGTTTCACATCCTGATGTAAATGTACAGTACCAATGCATGTTAAAAAAGAAAGCTGTTAGAATTATAAACCGATCAATTATGATTCAACCAATCCACTATTCAGTAACCTACATACTTTAAAATTTATGACTTGATAGTTTACAAAACTATTCAAATAATGTATAAAGCACATAATTTGCTTCCCCTCTGTGTTCAGAAGCTGTTTGAAATTAGAGTCAGTATGTGTCTGGGACACAGGAATGTCAAAAAAATCCAAAGTAAGAACAAACACAAAGAACAGATGTGAAGTGAATTTGTGGAGCAATTTGTGTGAAGGAATTAAGAATATGTAGTTAATTTCTTTCATTTTAAAAATATCACTTCAGTTAAATATAAAACTCAGCTACGAGCATTTTGTTTAATTAAATTTTAGAAAACTTCAATTTATGTTTCTGTTTTGCAATTTTAGTGTTTAATAAACCAAAATCTGAGTTGCCTTTGCTTTGTGTGAGAGTAGACAAGTTATTGCTTCAACCTACACCCTTTTGGTCAAACATTTTTTGTCTCTGAATAATTGTTATTTGTATGTTTGTACAGAACCTTGTGACTGAAATATACTAATAAAATATACTAAGACAATGTTTCTATAGTGACAGTCAGCTAAGAGAGAAAATCTGTTCAAATTACCAAGGTATACTCTGTATTTCAGCATTTTTGCAAGACAAATTAGCAAACTACAAATATACTAGTACATATTTAAGTGGTACAGTGCTTAAGTGGGCGAATCAGGGTGATGTTTATTTTGTTCTTCTTTGAAACCTCTATGACTACACTTCAATGCCAGCACTAAGTGGCAATGTTGTTATAATCATGTTTCTTGAGTAGAGTCACTTTAAATTCATTTTGAGCTGCACCTGTTCATGTAACTGTTGCAATCACGCTTCACTTGGAACATGTACAAAGGCTGAATTAAAATAACTCTGCATAGAAAACACTGAACAGAAACCTCAGGAATATTTTAGTCTGATGATATAGTTTCCAAGAATCAGGAACATTACATTTTCATTTTCCCGTGCAACAGAAACTGCAGAGTTCCATTTACTTGAGAATTGCTGCAGATCATTGCAGACCCCTTCACACAAACATCAGAGACAGACAAACAAACAGGCCTCCTTAGAGGTGAAATCATATACTGTATGATCTATACAAATAGTAACTCCACTCACTGTGTTTTGTCTAAGTCCTATAAGGCAATAGCATCTGTCCATAAATTCATCTGTACACATATTCCATGGCACCTACCCACTCAATTCCCACCCACCCACAAGATTTCACACAAGAGAAAACGGAAAAGCAAATACACTGAATACTGATAGCTGATTAGAAACGTAAAGACAAAAGCTGACAACAAAGGCACGACTTGTGGCCTTTTCTTGATTTGTTCATTTAACGTTCCGCTGCACAAAACACATATTCCACTGATACTAATAATGAGTAGGTTGCTTTGACTTCATTATGCAACCCCCTCCCCAGAGAGACAGTGACAAACGACAAGCAGTTCCACTTTCACGCCATTTCAATATGGCTTTAAGAAGATGTGTGGGTGGTGAGACTGCTGCTTTGGGTTTAGAATGTACAGCATGACCTATCCTGCTTTCATCTGTTTCCAATGATGGGTTTTCAGCCTTCAACTAGGAGGGGGAAAAGTACCTTATGGAGAAAGAACATTCATGAGAAAACCAAACAGTGTATATTTATGAGGGATTTAGCAGGAAAATTGGAGTTAGTTGTCATTATGAAGCAAAACTGCTTTCATGATGACAAAAACATGAGCCAAATTTTAGAGCATGTTACATGGACACAAAGGAGGGAGAGCTGTGCCGGAAAAGAGGAAAAAAAAGAATGATGGTATAGGAAACAATAATGTAATGACGGAGTGGGTGGCAAGGCAGAGGCGGTGAATTCACCCACGTCCAAGCACAGGGTGTGGGTTGAGAGGAATGAGGGGATTTGAGAGGAAGGGTACAGTTATGTTTCAGGAGTACCACCACCAGCACATTCTCTAATAAACTGTCAAAAGTGATTCCAGAAATTCCAGGAAAGGACACTGCTAAACTGTGCTGTACAACTAGAGACGGGTACATGTTAATGTGTAAACTCAACATATTGAAAAACCTCACAGAGCTATGCAAAGAATGTTTCCAAATGGTGTGCTTGCCCAGACTGCAGACAAAATCACAGCCTCAGTATGAACTCTAAGAGACACCACATGGGTCTGCGAGGAAGTTGACCACACATTTCCTGCAGTGGTGTCAGGTTGGCTGACAAAGGAAGTTGTTTTTAAAAATCTGCTATATCTGTGGTCAAACAGCTGCACATATCATCAAAATTGCAACATAAAACAAAAACTGTTTTATGAAAGCCTAATAATGAGAAACCACAATCTGATTATCAGACAAAACAATGTAGCAGAACCAACCCTACATGATACAAATATCTGAATATCAAGTCACAAAGCACACAGGTTAAGAATGTTTTCTTCAAATCACATCCTGCCTTATTGTTAAGTGGTTTCATAGATTTAAAACAAAAACTAAACCAAACCACTGCATCTATGCCTTCTAATATATCTTTACATAAAAAAAAACTTTAGGATAGGGTTGCACTGCCTTTGAGGAATTCTGCACACCCTTTATAGTTAATACTGTCAGTAAGCACCTTGCAAAATGGCAATATTAAATCCTCTTAAAATTACAACATCAAATTTCACATAATATTAATCTAGGTTTTACCAACTAATTCAATGGTTCAATAACAATATAAATTATAAAGCCCTCAGAGAGTGCAGACCTCCACCAATGCAAATCAGCTTCATAGTGAAAACCTACCATTATCATGTGCGCATTTCCTCCATCATCTTATTGCACCACAAGTAATATTCTTACATTTATTTAATATTCTTACATCTATAGCTTTATTTACTACCTTCCAGTACATATTTTTGCTCAACCCTGTAAGTATAAGTATTCTGGATCACTATATCCACAATATTGTCCATATCTGGATCAAAGTTGATAGAATCTATTATGGTGTTAGCCTATGTTTTTTTGGCAAAATTTTCTGAGCGTTATTTGTGGCGTTACAGGGACAAATGTTGAACTTGGCCTTATCTCACCATGCTGAAGAATTCTTCAAAAACCCTAACCCCACCATTTCTGACCCATCCTTAAAATTGTATCCAAATCCATTCTTATCTTTGAGTTATGTTGTGAACAAACAGATAAACAAATAAACTAACGCTGGCAAAAATACAACCTCCTTGGTGGAGGTCATAATTATAAAATGGTACCATTTTCCACAATTTAATACACAGAGTCAGTGGTGCTTAGAATTCTTTGTGAAGCTCATTCACATATTTTCTTACTTTTGCACTATCTGCTTCCCCCCTCAGACTTATGTAAGGTCTCCACTAATCATCAGAGCAAAAACAAGAATGGACTGTTTTAATGCAACAACATCAAATCACAAAATTATATTTCCTGTGAGTTTCATCCCCTGGTCCCCAGGACGCTGATGCATCTCACCAATCTCCATCCAATAATCTGATGACACCCTTGTGTGATTTTTGGATTGGTTATAATGATTTCAGCTCTGTTTCAGGTGTCTCGCTTCTACAAATATATCATTGTGCCATCTGTAAAAACACAACTGTGCAAGGGGCTTTGTTTTTCCTCAGTGCTGTTTGCAGTTAAATTGCATCATGGATTGTGCACAGATGTTTAGTCGGTGTCCTACATTAGAGTTGCTTTGTATTGTGTAACAAAGTTTGGAAACCTACAATGGCCAGTGACTGAAATGGCAAAACGCTTCACAACAATGGCAACTACATATAGATACTATCAAACAATATGTTAATAGTGGATACAGCTATGACATATAAACTCCTAATTCCTACAGCAGTCATAATTTATATGTTCATATTCAGATTGGATGGCATGAAGACTTGTTTCTGAGGGTCATTCACAGTGACTTGATGTCATTGAGCTCAGTCGTTTGGTGTATGTCTCCAAACACTGACAACAGAAAAGATAAGAGTACACAATTTTCCATATTATTCTACTTTTACATTACACATTTTGATAGTAAGTTATAAAGTTAGTTAGGCAGCAGTGTGACTTGGCAAGCACTTATTATAAGAACTTATTTAAAAAAATGTGGAGGGTTGTTATGATGAGTTTAGTAGGTCAGTTTCAATGTAGGTCAGTGAAAAGGTAACATGGAACCAACCAAACCAGGATTAGGATTAACTATCCCGGATCTCCTGTTAAGCCCTATAATTCTGTGAAAGCTACACTAAGGTGCAGTGTTGTTTCCAGATTTCAGGAACTGTGTCCAAATTGTCTTTGCAGCTTGAATACTTTTGGAATAGTTCTAAACCACTAGCCCAGATGTGTTTGTTTTTAATGAACTACGGGCTTCCTTCTTTGAGTATATTAATTTAGAGGATGCTGTGTTTCCAGTGGAGTAATCACCAGGATGAAAGGTGTCAAATTTAGGAGGTTGTTGTGCTCTTGGTTCTTACATTACATGATGTTATCAACACTGGAGTTCCTGGATTAGGTAGTTCACATAAAATACATGCCTAAAGCACATTCTGAATGGCCATTTTCACTCTAGTAGAGCTTTGAAAATCCAGAAGAGAAGAAAAATGAAAACTATAGTCATGTTTAAAAGGTGAATCTTGGTGGGGATGATAGAGCTGTCCTCTGTCTCTTAAAAAAACATGTTCCTTTATCATGATAATAAGAGTCTGTCTAAGGAGGAATTATACAGCATGACAACCCTAACTGTAATGGAGATATGCATTAACAAAAAGCAGCAGTTCTAATTTCAGACATATAAAATAAAGGCCTGGAAGGAGGACTGCCGAAACCAGAAACCCACGACATTATTGTTCCATCACACACAAAGTCTGATCTGTTGTCAATAGAACACACCAAAGAGGTGAGATTAAAAATACACAAGTATATGGTGTCAGAGGAAAAAAGCAACCGGTTCTGAGTGAACCACTCAACAACCATGTCATTAAAACATTAAGAGGATCATGGTGTCATAAAAATAATAACCAAATGACAGCCATTCAGTGGATCAGTTGTTTTGTGTTTCAGCCCCAGGAGGCAGAACCAGCCTGATATTCATGTGTTTATGACCAGACTTGTTGAGAATGTTGAACCGGATTAGATAATAGAGCAAAGAGAACAGACTCTGTAATGCCTGTTGATTCTTTAATACATCTGTGAAACCAAAGCTTGTGTGAGTGTAGATTTCATCCATATGTATTTGGACTCCCAAAATTAAGAAAAAATAACAGACACGATAATAGGTCTTTTGTTACTGCCAAAATATTACTTATGAGCTCATATATACAATGATAATCAAAGCTTTTTGGACAACCTTTAACAAGTTACAATTTCTACCAACTTTAAATCAGTGTTTTATTTCTGGTCAAACTGTGTTGCAGACCCATTCTGAAACACCAGTCTTGCTGAAATACAATGTTATTTCTAAATTTACACAACATGAAGATATTTCTATCATAGGCCCTTTTCGAAAAGCCACAAAATGACATAAAAATGCACCAAAATCAAGGAAGTTCAATGTTGACACTTAAAATTTCCTGACTGATGAACCCCAGATCCCATTATCTCTCCCACCCCCCCCCC
>JAQQAE010003950.1:0-19434 GCA_029823295.1 Pseudamia nigra | reverse complement strand
TTAACAGAAGAGAAAAACCTCCAGCAGAACCAGCGGCTCAGGGTAGGCGGCCATCTGCCTCGACCGGCTGGGGTTAGGGGACAGAGGAGAGACAAACATAGTGTATGAGTCAGATTCATAAGAAAAAGCTGCATTAGTTAAAGTACAAGTTTTACATTTATGTTGCCAAAGATGGGATGGATTTACCAGAATTATAACAGTGCCTGTAAGATTGCTATTTTCTTGTTACGGGCAGGAGCAACTTATCCTAAAAGATGACAACATGGAGAGCTGGTACTGGTCCAGAACCATGACAAGTTTCAAACAAACTGGTTCAGACACTTCCAAGCGAGCCTGTCCCCAACCCAAAACAGCCACACGTGTAGTTTGTACATGCGTGAATTACATACACCGGTGACAAAGTGATGTCACTGATTGGTTTCTGAAGGGCCATTTTGAAAGCAAAAACAGGATCATATTTGGACAAACAGTGGTGGAGCTATCGAGGCATAGTATGTCACAGATCTTATAGGTGAGCTAATGTTTACCACTAGCTTACTGACACAGTAAAACTTCACCAAGCATTGCCAAACAAATACAATGGCCCGACGGCCAACAGCGCTATTACAACTTTAAGTTACATCCACATCCGCGTCAATGAACAGCTCAGGTCATTGGCCACCGATTACAACCTAACAGTTCCTTTTAGGATCAAGCGGCCTCTAGTGGTAAAGGAAGTAAAACACCTTCACAGTAATTTTTATAAGGTCACAAAGTAGGAGTAGGGCGTGGTTTTGTCAGAACCAGTAGAGTACAGAGCTGCCCTCCACAAGGTTGTACCTCAAGCATGTGTGTTTAGTACTTTGTATTTTTTTAATCCAGGTTGAAGCATTTTGTGTTTCTGGCTTTTTTAATTTTTTGCTTTCTGCCCCTCACCCTGACTGCTTCTCCTTAACATTAAAGGTGCTGTCTAAGATGTTAGCAAACTAGCTAGTAGCTGATGGCTCGTGGTGGACCAAAACATATGACTAAACAGGTGACCTGCCAGTCAACTTGGCTTACATCCCCACAGTTGTCAAGCTAGTGTGTCTGTTCTTTTCTTACCTGTAACAGATGTTGAAGGACTCTGCCTCCTCAGTCATCCGCTGGTTAGATAAGTTACAGTTACTAGCTCCATAGTTACTACCGCAACAAATGTTTACAACTCTGCCAGTGAGTGCATGAGCTCGTGCACCTGTGACGCTGTAAGATGTGTTGACTGGCAGGTCAGCTGTCTAATCATGTACTGTGGCTCCCAGCAAACCATGGGCTACCAGCTCATTTGCCAGCAATGTCAACTGCACCTTTAAGATATGAGCATCATGGCTAACCTTAACCTTTCGTGATAAATCAATGTGCCTTTGTGATGCTGAAACCTAAGAATCTTCACTTTATGTTACTTTTTAAAGCATGCAACATTACAAAAAACTGCAGTAGGTGAATAGATTTTGGGAGAATTGGTATATGAGAGTTAAAATACAACACATTAAATCATTTTTGTTTTCTTTCTGTTTTTTTTTAATCAAGCAAATTCAGTAAAATCAGATAAAATTACCATTAAAGGTCACGGGTAACAAATCCAAGCTGAAGATAGGTTTATGCTGTGCCTGACAGAAGCTTGATTGTATTTTTATCATCCCTCCGTTGGGACGCGACTCTCGCCCTGACTTTTATACTGATGCGGATTCATCATATCCACCAGACGATCCTCCCTGAACTCCCGTTTGGGCTCCAGCTCCTCTCTCGCCTTCATCCTCCTCTTGCTTTCATGTTCACCATCTCGACTTTTGCCCCAGTCCCATCTTTTCTCTACAGCTGTCTTTGTTTCCCAAATCCCAGCCAGATCTGATAGGCTTCAAAGGAAAACTCTGTTATTAAAAAAGCCTCCCAGGATGTCATCATGTACATTCTTGACGTACAAAAACAAACAGGTACTGGAGTAATGAGAGAAAAGGCTTTTGTAATTTTGCGATCACAAATGAGGAGGAAATTTTTATGCTTGCTTCACAGAGGAGCTGCAAGTCAATAAATGCAAAGATAAATGTAAATCTATACCACATGTCAGTGTTTTTTTTTTTTTTTTTGTTACTTTCCATGTTAAACATAAGGAAACATCTGCAGAACAGATTAACCAGACTGTTGTTTAAACTGGCTTGCACTGGCTGCAGGTGGTTTTTCTGCATCGCAGTCATATCCAGGTATTGACAGAGTAGAAACGTGGAAATGCGGAGAGAACAGGAAATCCTCCCCCTAGTGATGAGAGCTCCCCCTAGTGGACGAAAGATGTCGGTGCAGCCCTGTTTATATTTTGAACACGTGCATTTATTGAAGCTCAAATAAACACATGCAATAAACATCCTCACAGCTCAGTTACTTCTACTCAGTTACATTTAGATCAAGACCTCAATGAGCAGGAATAAACTGAATAAAAAATATAAAAATACTAAAAAATAGAATGAGACAAAACAAGTACATGTATATGATTAAACTAAATAATCAAATAAATTAAAAGTTAATAAAATGTGCAAAAAAGAGCAAAATAAGCAACAAAAAATAAAAACCTACCTAAATAAACCATTACAATGAGCAAAAATTAAGAAAAGGGGGCAAAATAAGCAACAAAACGATTTTTTTAATGAATTTGCTAAACAAAAATTAGCAAAATGAGTAACAAAATGAGCAAAATGAACAAAATAATCAAGTAAATAAACCATACAATGTACAAAGTTGGAAAATAGTAAACACAGCAACCAACAAAATGAGCAAAAATGAACAAAATACTCATGCAAGCTAATAAATATTGAAAAAAAGCAAATGCAGTAAAATAAGACAAAACAAGCACAAAATGCAAGAAAATAATCAAGTAAATGAACAATAATGAATAATATAATTAGACAAATCCCCCAAAATAAACAAACTAGGAAACAGAATGAGTAAAGTGAACAAAAGACTCATAACCCAACAAAGTAAAATAACAAAGTGAATAAAATAAGCACAAAATGAACAAAATAAGCACGAAGAAAGATTTTTTAAAATTACAAAATGAACCATTAAAAACGATGAAAAATGAACAAATTAGTCAAGTAAATTAACAAAACCGAACAAAGTATGCAGAAAGAAAGAAAAATGGAGTAAATAACCAACAAAGTGAATGAAAAATAAATGAAATGAGCAAAAATATAGAAAAGTAGACATGCAACGTGACAAAAACAAACAAAATAACAAAACAAAACAAAGAAAATAAGTAGCAAAATGAGCAAAAATGTTCAACAATGTACAAAATAATCAAGAATGTAAACAAAAATGAATCAAATAATTAGCAAAATGAGTGAAACATGAAAGAAATGCACAAAATGAACACAAACTAAACAAGAAAATGAAGAAAATTGAAGACAGGAGCCAATAAATGCAAATAAAATAATGCATGACTCAATAAAAAGGGAGTTATGATTCAAATTTAGTCCCAAACCTAAACTCAGTTTACTCTTTGATGACTGCAGAACCTGCTGCACTGACCTGTACTTTATTTCTGAAATAAATTCCAATATAACAAATAAATATGTACAATAATAAATGAATGAATCAAAACTAAATATAGAATTAAAAAGTGTACTTGCTGTTTTACCAAGCCAATGTTTCAGTTCGAGTAAAAACCACTGCATATGGCGATCTGCATGTGAATGTGCGACAGCCTGGTGCGGTTTAAAGATCCATCAGCAGCCCAGGAGCATTCAGCTGAGCCTTTTGATCACACACACAGCACAGTTTCATCATCCGCTGAATATTTCATCTGCCTTTTCACTCGCTTGGTCACTCGTTCACTGACAGGAACTGCTGACTGTTGAGGAGAAGGAAAGTGACAAAGAGCAAAAAAAAAAAAGCAGAAGTTCAGAGGAAATAAAGAAAAATGAAAAATCTAAGGGTCCGTGGATGCACAAGCCACATGGCACACTGTTTCTTTTCTACATCAGCTCCTCACTGCTGCATCTGGTGTAGATTTCTGCTGTATTCTTATATCCTGTGCCATTACTGAATCAGCAGACTTACTACTACAATTTTTGTGCATCTGTACGTGATAGAAACATGTGAGCAGTGGAAACAGCATTAACTAAAGCTCCTCATCTGTTCACCTCTCACCCCTCATTTCCTTCTTCATCCTCGTCTGATCCGGGTCCTAAATGCAGCAGATCCAAATAAAAAGGGTGTGATTTGCCATAACTGCATGGCTTTATATTCCAACCTCTTGTTGTCAAAATTAGCATTAATTAATTAGCATATACTCCATATGCATGAAAGCTCAATAATTGCCTATCTTGTGGCACGTCTTTTATCTTTTGGCTGAAAATGCATCCAAATGGCCCTAAAGTGCTGATTGGTATGCAAAGATGTTTTAAACCCCAAATACTGGTCCATTTTTCTTCACATTAATATGTGGTCTTTAACCTTCACATTACTCGTTAAGGATAAACAAAACCTAACTTCTCGTGCCTCATTAGCATACATCATGGAAGTGTCAGAAACCAGACCATCACTACGATTTAAAGCTGGTTCCTCAGTGGTCATTCACCGCTACTACACTAGTTCCACGTTGAATGAATGGGCGACATTTTAGATGCTTGTAGCTTGGAATCAAATGTGCTAACGCTGCCCTTCCCCAGCTGTAGGTGTCCTATCAGCTGCTTTTCAGGTGTCTCTTTTCTCATTGTTGTTTATGGGGAAAAAAGGAGTGTAGCAGCAGCAAATGGCCGCTGAAGGATTCGACTTAAATTTTAGTGTCAGTTTGCTTTCCAGTTTCTTCATGATACTTCCATGCTTGACATACATACATATAAATTATCTGTTTGCACAGAGCCGACAACTGTGACATCATCAAACAGTGCCCCCCTGCTGATGATGTGGAATAAAATATATGTTTGTCATAAATTCAAGTGGTTAAAAAAGTTTTATTGCAGTGCCTTATCTTACCAAAAATAAAATAAGCCACAGTTCCATGTCATCTTTTAGGTTTGGTAGGCATTTCCACATGTTATAGTAAAATGTTCAGAATGGCACACGCATAAGACTTCTTCATATCATCTAGTTTGGAAAAAGTTGCTTTTTATTCTTCCCTTCAGCTATATTTTACCTTCTGTTTCTATTCCTGTAAAGGAATGAAAGACAGATGAATATTTTAATGGCTTAATTGATAGTCAAACATTTCAAATTTCATTTGGAACATTTGGAACAAAGGTCCTGTCAAAAGGCACGACTCCCAGTGGAACTGTAGGTGGATAATGACGGCATTAATGAAGTGAGACCAATAAAAGCATTTCTGAATCATTTCAGAACTGTTTTTTTTCTCTTATGCATTTTACATCCAACTTGTCCATTAACAATGAAATGCTCACAGTCGGGGTGAATCCAGTAAAAGCAGATAATCTAGGGACACTAAGTGTGTAATTATTCTGTATTGTATTGTGCTTTGCTTGAACACTTTCCACTGTTTTAATGCAACACTGAAATGAAAAGACTGTTTTTAACCTTCACAATGTAAACCACCACTCTCTTTAAAATCTCCATTTATTTTATAAAATGTTAAACCTCTTAAGGGGAGTTTCTTTGAGAACTGGTGAAGTGTTTTATGATTAAAAAAAGAGAAAAGGTAGCTTTTTCAAATCACATACAGCATAACATACAAAATGCTCATGGGTGTGTATCAAAAGAGAAAAAACTATAGTCATTACAGAATGTTCTTTTAGGTTTATTGTTGATCTATGCTTTAATTTCTGTAACATCATTCATTTAAACTACCATAACATCTAAAGGTACCCATTAAAAACAGCAAATCTGATCAAAATAACAGTTTTATTCTCCGAACAAGTGATAAAACATGAATAATATGTTCTTTTAAATGGTTGATAGGCTGTTTGTACAGTATCTTGCATTTTACCACTCGGCCATGCTCTATCTTACTAATAGTCACTATAACATCGTCTTTGCAACAATGAGAACTGCAAATCCTGGGTTTTTGCATAGAAAAACATTGACAGGTTTAGTTGCATGATCAGAGCTTGACACACCTTCAAGAAACTGTAGCCAGTGTAAAGTGTGTAAAGTGCTAGGACAGACAAGAGTAAGGCAGAGAGTCGGGTCTAAAACAGAACACATCTATTGCTGTAAGTCAAATAAGGACAGTTAAAGCAGTGTGGACGTACGTAAACCAGGCAGAGGTAGAAAGAGACCAGTGAAGGACAGAGGGCGATAAACGCATCAGATAAGAGGTTAGAAAATTCGCTTCAGGAAATAATCATTATCCAATCATAAGCAGGGAAGAGATAAGATGAAATGACTTGATCCTAAAATCTAAATCTTCGCCACGCTCACTCAGAGCTCCGTTCTCCTGTTCTGCATCTTCACTGATAATGTAATGGCCAACCCCCCCTCACCCCATTCTGCACAAATACCACAGGTACTTCACGGTGCAGTATACACATCTTTTGTGTGTCGTTAATATGACACTCTCTTCAGATGAGGTTGATTACATGATACAGACAGGTTACAGGTTCAAGTTTAGGCATAAATTTACATGGTTAGCGTCAGGGCGAGGGATGGACAGAAAACACACAAAACATGAAAGTGAAATCACATGATGTAGTGTATGAACTGCATTTGAAAAATGAAAAAAAGATGTGTAGTTCTCAAGTACATTTACTCCATTACATGTACAGTACTTGAGTAATTATCTAAAAAATCTATTTGTGAGAGTAGCAGTTTTTCAGACTACTCAGTTGCACGATGACCACAGAACTGTTCTTTCACTTGGTTACGTTTGGTTACATCTCAGTGAGTAGGAGTCATTTTTTATATTGGTTTGTTTTTTTACACAAACGCTGCAGTCAAGTAAATTAACAAAATGAACAAACTAAGCAGCAAAAATGAGCAAAAATGAACAAAAATAATCAAATAAATTCATGAAATTAAACAAATACGCAAAGGTGAACAAAAAATGAACAACAGATCCAACCATGTTTAATATAATGAATGAATGACTTGTTATGTAAATGAAATAACCTGTTCAAATGCCACATATCAAGCTGTATTAAACTCCACATTATTAAAATACTCACTAGTTGAGTAGTTTTTCATGAACAACTCTTCAACTCTTACTCAAGTACTTATATTAATGACAACTAGTACTTCTGCTCAGTCATTAAAATGATAAAATATCATTGCTTTTATAAGAGTACCGTTTCAGTGTCCTCTCCACACCCCTAAAACAGGCTATAATTCAGTTTGAGAGTGAAATGACTGTGGTATTTGTACACAGCGCAGTGAGAATGGGCTCTAATGGCATTTAAAACACAAACACAAGTGTGACCGTGTCAAACCGAAGGCCTCCCTGAGTCTCCAAAGATCAAAGCTGATCATTAGTTTGGGATTAACTGGAAAACTTAGGCTCTTTGCAAAATGTCAGTAACATTTCCTCTCTGTGATTGTCTGTCTTCACTCCAGCAGTACTTGACCTCCTCAAATTATGCTTTGTCCTTGTCCTTGTCCTCCTTTTCTCCACTTTCCTCCAAGTTTTCAATCAGAGACTCATTATTCTCTACCGTGTCCTTTTTCTCTTCAGTCATCTTTTCCTGTTCTCCTTCCGAGAGTCTTTCCCCGTTTTCACTCAGTCTTTTCCCATCTTCACCTTTTTGCGCTGTATCTTGCTCCTCTGTATCCGAGTTCCCAGACTCCCCTGTTTCCTCAGACAAAGAGTACATTTGTCTGGAAGCGTCCCCTGTACCTGCCGGAGCTTCGACGCCACCCCGGTGCCGTTTCTGGAACAAACCAAAGTCAGTGATATCTTTGGGGAAGTTTTTCCTCTGACCTGACTTCTCGCTGGAGCTCTCATCGGAACCGATGGATAGAAGTCCATTAGGTAGCCCGTTGGAAGCTTCCGGGGGCCGGGGTGAAGATGAAGAGCTTCCTTGCTTTAGGAAGGATGTGGCGATTTTGAATCTGTTCAGTTTGCTTTTCACCTGGCTGCTTGGCGGGCACGGTGTAACTTTGAGGGAGGCGTTGGGGTACGCAAGACTCGAGTCCATTGAACTGCAGCCGGCCTTCGCTGCTGGTAGAGCTGGCTTCCCGGTCTTCATCATGCCCATCACCTCGTAGCGGAAACTGGAGATATCCTGTTTCAGCTCCTGGGGAAGGAAAGCAAGATGTGATCTCCCATTATAAATACATTCTTTTCATTATTCTGTTACTCCCTGTGGAATGTGCAGAGCACTTTGCAAACTATCGATTCAGTTTCAAGTGAATCAATGCTAACTGAATAAAGAACTCATCATAAAGCAATTTATAACAATAAAATGTTACTATGGCACAAGTGATATTATCTTGATGTTTGCACTAATGTATGTTTTAGAGTTAATGACCTGACATTTATGTGTCTGGGTTTTTAGGCTATCATGAAATAACCTTATTCTATAAAACCTCTTCACAGTCATGGACAAAACTTTTGGCTGTGCTGCAAAAATGTTATTTTTACATAAGTCTGGTTCCTCTCGGGCCATTGCATTGTGGGGTTTTGGCCACCAATCAGAATTCCTAATACTGGAGACTTATAGTGATCAGTTCAAACTTTGGAAAGCTGATGGTTTGAGACGATTTTATAGCCGACATGGATTCTTCATGACATCCAAGTAGAAGATGTTCTTTTCTACCATGACATGTTTCATCTGACACCTGCAGTCTTCCTCAGAAGTGTCATCTGACTGCTGTGACATGTCGCTCAGCAGCTGGGTGGGGGCCCCCACCATTCGATGGTCTCCGGAGGAGCGAGCTGATAAGCGACATGTCGATCAGATGATACTTCTGAGGAAGACTGTAGGCGTCAGTCGAAACATGTCAAAGCAAAAATTGTCAGTAAAAACAGATTGCTTTTGTATATGAAACAACAATACAGAAGTTACCTTGTGTTTATGACAATGGAGGAATAATGATCAACTGTCAAACTGGACTACAGATCTTTACTCAGAGTGGATGTCTTACAGTAGAAATTCCCGTTGCCTACAATTTAACAGATGGATGGAATGACATTGTAAAATATCTACTCAGCAGAGACTAGAAAGCCCTTCTCATTTGTCTTCATAATGAAGGTGGGTTGTTGCATTATTTATCGTTTATGGGATTTACATATGTAGTGAAGATTTAGTATTAATAAAATATATGTTCTATTGATATAACTAAAGCTTATTTTAATGTCTCAACATTTATGTCTAATGATGATTGGCGTATTTACATGCCAGATGTAATACATGAACACGAACGAGACAGCAATTATGTTAGTTAAAGTTTTAATTCATCTGTTGCTTTCAAACACATTTTTCTTCTGTAGGTTCTTTTTTACAGCATTAAATGTGTAAAGTATAAACGGTGGTTTACGTGTACATTGTTGGCTAACACTAGATTTTGTAGCACAATCATGATGCTTCTTCCACTGTTGTAGCTTGTACTGTAATAGCGTTTAAAGAGCCATATACAATACAATGAGCACCTGTCATTGTCATTCACTTAGGGCTTAGAGTCAAGTTTTGATGATGTTTAAGGACATGGTCACTTTATCATTTGTATCAACTGCACGTCACTGTGGAGTGTTTGGTAGCAGAAGTTTGCGACCACAGAAAAAAAAAACACCCATGAGCATAAGAGAAATGCAAATACAGTAACTTATTTGTCAAAACTGTTATTTTTTCTAAAATCACTGGCAAATTCATTCTTTTTTGAAAATGGAAATGTAAAATTGGCACTTAACTATTCAGTTTAAAAGGCATGGCTAAAATCTTCTATATAGGTCTTGAAGGAAAAACAATGATTCAAATTAACAAAAAACAATTTTGTAATCCAATATATTTGAGCAAATTAAAACTAGATAAAACTTATTAAAACAGAAAAATCAGCAATAAATAATGATAAGTAAGAACAAATTTAACCCATTAAATATTGCAAACAACAAATACTGTAGCTCCAACAAAGTCTTTGAAACTTTATCAAAAATGAAACTTCGAAACTTCTCTTCAAAATTCCATGGGAGGATTTGGGAAAAAGTATCAACATTTGGCCATGACTGTAATTGGAACACATACTCAGCAAATTCAAATACTAGACATGTTTTTGCACCACAAACCCCCAAAGTGTGAGGTGGTGCAACCAAACATGATAGTTCCACTGCCTGACTTCTACACTGAATTTCAAAAAAATGCAAAATATGATGAACTGGGTTTTCTCTTTGATTTGAAGCACACATATATTATTTTAAAATACAACAAAGTATTTTGTGTTAAAATGGCAATTTTGAAGTTATAACTTTGTTGCACCACCTGACATTTTGGACTTGTTCAACCTGAGGGTCCATGCTGGAGAGCACTTTGTGTGTTATCTCTGACAAATGATAGTGTAGAGCAGGCTAGAAAGCATCGACTGAGGCACATCAAAATGTCAGGGAGAAACTACATACGTACGTACATGAACTGAGCTGCTAACTCATTATTTCCAGGTGTTTTTCATCCTAAGTCCTGGACTCTACTGTACTGCTGAATTTACTCTGAATTACTGATTCACTCTATATCGGTCTCACAGGTGTCACCTTTATTTTGAACTTACTGTACATTGAGAAAAATATTGTTTATGAAATACACTCCATTCATTTTGGGCATGTTATTTTCGGCTGGTGGGATGAGAAACAGGCTCGAGGCTGAAACATCTCACCCCTTTTAAAACATTTTATATTTGTAAAGTCCGGTTTATATAAAAGGCCTTAAACATGAAATCACACTACAGGCTTTTATCTTAACCCCTCAATCCTGTTTTTTTGGTTTGTTACTAGTACAGTGTTTTATGCTTCTCGTCCCCCAGTTGCACCAGTTGACATTTTAGGGATTGGAGGGGAAAAACACTACACAGACTTCCAGAAAATATGTTCAAATTGTGAGGTTTTAAAGAATAAAATGATACACGACAAGAATAATGAATTTACTATGAAAATAAATTCACCTGGATACATGTCTTTGACCCACTAACACATAAATCTAAATACTGATAAATCATGCCACCGACTACAACAGCATGTTTCCCTGCAGTACATAACATCCATTTGTTCTCTGGGAAAGTGCTGTACCTTGAAATTTTCTTCAGTCAGGCCTTCCTCTGTCTTGGCATCTCTGATCATGGCAGCCACATAGCGTTTCACCAGATTCCTCAGTACCTCCTACAACAATAACAACAAAAATAGCACAAGAAGCACAGCCTCAAAACACAAGAACCCCTGCTAATATTAACTATCTGTTCAGTAAAGAAAATCACAATCAGTCAGGCAAAAGAGGACAGAACCATTATTGTAGAAAAGAAAAGACATTTCATTGTACATTTCCTTTTAAAAACACTACGACACCCCCCGCAGACATGGACAAATAGAAAAGTCTTTGCAGCAGGGGATGGTGATGAATATCCCACTGGGTGTAATTTCTAGACTTTATTGTGTGATACATGGTGAATGCATTCTATTGACAGACACACATTTAAAGCACAAAAAGGCGAAAAGCAGAATGAGCGATCTGTCAGGAACTCACACACACACATACACACAAAGGCAGACAAAAGACAGAAAGTGGCAGAGGACGGTAATCAATCCCCGCTTGTGGATAATAGTCTGGGTTTACCTGGTACTGATGATTTATCCTCAAGTTCTCTGCTGCTCGCCTCTGCACACACATACATAGATATGTGTTAAAGTACGTCTTAGAGATGAAAGACAGAGTTCATTTTGGATTTTCCTTCAGAATATTTCAGAACTGTAACACTATTTTAACACTGTAAATCAGACATACATGTAGTGGAAAAATAATAAAGATGGTAATATGATAAATTTGGCATAGGTGTGAATTTCAAGGGCAATGTGTGGACTTGTGTCCCTGAGCAAAATGTACATTTGATTCGATTTTATGTGAGTTTTCTGACATGTTTAAGATGAAAATTCACTGTTGTAACATGTTAGATAAGTCAGAAAAAAGGAAAAATTATCACGGGTGCTTTAAAGAGTAAATTACATAAAATGCTCTAATGTGTAGGTTCATTTACATTAAAAAATGTACATATTCTGCAAATTTATGGTGAATTTTTGTCCCATGTTTAATTGTTTTGCTCATTTTGTTGATCTGTTGAACTTGAAGCATGCAAATAAAAACCTGAACTGTTCTTAAATTTGCCAGACTTCCTGCACAATAAGAACTATTCTGCAGTCTGTATTGTTGTGTCACTGTCATGGTTTAATACTAGGGCTGTCAAAATTAATGCATTAATCCAGATTAATTCATTTGCACGATTAATTTGATTAAAAATTTTAATGCGATCAACGCATGCGGAATGCACAGTTGAAAACAGTGCAGTGCCAACAGAAATTGTGGGGGCGCTCTAGCGCAGTACAGCTCATGTGGTGGAAGAAAAGAAGAAGAAAAAGAACACAACACACCATAAACGCCGAAATATTAACAGAAATGGCTCAATTTTTTGAGGACAGTCTGTGCCATAGGCTGTATATTAGTGTCTTTTTATACAATATCTTGGAGCCAAAAACAGGATGTAACCATCTTTGGATGTATGGCTGTGGTGCCAGCGGAGCGCAGGGAAAGCTAACTGACTGCTAGCCTTTAGTCGCTAGATGAGCTAAAACTTCACCAAGCTTCGCTATAGACAAAGGTGTTGTTCAGGTATTATAGTGTTGTTAGTGTAAACACTTCTCCACAACTGCAGTCGAGTGTATCTCAGGTAAAACTATGTCCATATTGAATAAATAGAAGATACAAAGGTCTGCCTCGGTCCGACCCCACCGGAAGACTAGTTACTATAGCAACATGTAATCAAACCCCAGCACAGCAGTGATTTGTCGGATTATTGGCTGTAATATCTTAATAACAGAGCAAAAAGTTAAAGATGGACCAGATCACTTATCCGAGAGCCTCAGTAAGTCGACCTCTGACAAACAGACGGACACAGTTGCCAGGTTGATTGTAAAAACAACAGACCGGTTAATATCTTCGTGGACACGGGATTTACAAAGGTTTTGCAAATTGCATCTCAAGCTGCTTTGTACAAAGCACCATCAAGAAGCACCATAATGACAAAAATCCATGGGTTCTATGAAACTGAAAATAAACAAAGACAGTCGTCCTGACAGGAGACTTCAGAGAGTAACACTAACTATTTAAATATGTTGCTACTCCTGCAACCACCGTTTAGTTTAAATAAACACATGCAATGTGTATGTATCACCTTCTGTCATGAGTTTTTTTGTTCCCACAAAATAAAAAAACAATGAATGGGTATTGATCATGATGAATCAAAATTAACACACAGTGATCCTATGATTAATCAGATTAAAAATTTTAACCGTTTGACAACCCTATTTAATACATTATATTTTCATCACATTTATTTTGGATTCAAACTGAGAAACAAATAAACCAAAGGAGGCATCAGGTAAGATGAGTACTGGGGAGAAATCTAGCTGTGTTAATCTGATTTCTCCAAATCAGATAACTGCTGTTGTGTGATAAGGCATATCACATTATGCTGTTAACATGATTACTTGAATAATCTGATCATTCCAGAAATGATCAGAATTTTAGTGTGCATGTAATCAGGTTCATGTGAGTCCTCTGAGGAAGACCAGAACAATATGACACCTTCAGTTTGACCTGGAGAAAACTAATTTGGCAGAGTCTGATGGAGCAATAGTTCAAGCCTAATTGGAGGAGTTTTTTTCTACAAATGTCCCAATACAGTTCAAAAACTACATCAACATTTCATTATTGAGGTGAGAAAGATTAAACACATTTTAAAGTAGGAATTGATGAGTTGTTCTGTTTTCACCTAGATAATGATGAGTTTTTGTTTTTACATTTGTTAACTTTTCATGTGGTATTACCAGCACTGTTCTGTTTTTAAGTGAGTCATACAATGTCATTTACAGCTCAAAATATATTTTTAAGTGTTTAGTATGACTTTAAGTGTTTGACTTACTCCTAGTGTTCCAAAGGTTTCTGGCCGTTTGGATCTTGTCCTCTTACATATTTGCCTTTTAATCCAGCACATGAGATACCAGAAGGATTTGGGGCTGGGGATGATGTTGAACGGCGCTGGCAGAGTCGCCCCTTCTTCAAAGTAACTCATCCACAGCTTTGTTCTGGCAAACTTCCACTCGATGTCTGCGTGATCCTGAAATCGTGATTAGAGCGCTTTAAAATAGCACCAACAGCTCTCATATTAGCATAAATATATTATCCAATCCACACACTCATGAGGCTTTTGTTTGTAGAATGTTTGATGTGTGCTCACAGCGATGTGCTGGTAGGAGTTATTCATCATGGCTATGAGCATGTTGAGGAGCACCACCAGAGAGATGATGTTGTAGGTGCCAAACATGGTGGCGCCAACAAACTCAGTGAACTGATGATCGGCATCCACGTTTGTAACATACAGGCTGATCAGACCGAATATGGACCAGAAGAGAGACTGTAGAGTTTCAAACAACCTGCGACACAAAAAGAATATCAGGATGTAACATACTGTGTACTCTGTATGCAGATTTCTGTTTATTCTGTATATACTGTATCAGGCAAATAATTTCATATAGAACAGTGGTTCCTCTATGTCAGACATATTCTTGGGAACCAATCTTAGAATTCATTATGCCATGATAGCTACATTTTTTTATTTAAAGACCCATAATAATAGTAATAATAATAATAATAATAATAATACATTTTATTTAGAAGCACCTTTCAAATCACCCAAGATTTCCTCACCAACATAAAGCTATGCAATCAGATCACCTGTCATTTCAGGGACATGAGAAAATATAACTCTAACATTATTAGAAATTTTGCTTTTTAAAAAAATAGAAAAGATCATAATATGGATAAAAAGCACAACCAAAAGAACCAGAAAGTCAGTAAGATAAAAAAAATATTTAACAAAATGAACAAAAATTAACAAAATATTCAACAAAATGAAAAAAATGAACAGAATATTCAACATAATGAACAAAATTGAACAGAATATTCAACAAAATTACCAAAAATGAACAATGTATTCAACAAAATGAACACAATTAATTAAATATTTAACAAAATGAACAGAAAGTAATAAAAAATTCCAGAGTTCCAACAATTAACCTAAAAAACAAACAAAAAAAAATCCATAATATAAACAAAAATGAATAAAGTAATTCACAAAATGAGCAGCATGGAAGAAATTATCACTCAAATGAACTCATAATAATGAAACAGACAGCAATAATCGCCTAAAAAGAATAAAACAGTACACATAGTGAATAAAAAAATGGGGAAAATGGACAAAAATCAACTAATTCTTATGAAGAAAATTAAGATAATAAACAAATGAGCAACTTGCTTTTGCACACTATTATTACTACTATGTGAGAGTACTACCTGCACTTCTAAAATTTAATTATTCAGCACAACCCATAACCAGCAGTGGATATGTAGTTCTCCTTATTTAATATTGCTTAATTTTTAAACACAGGTCACCCATTTTTTTTTTTTTTTGTTTTATTACGCTGTACTTTGTTGATTAAGTTAACAGCTGACCTGCTACAGCTGTCTCTCAATCTAGTTAGGTTTAACTATACTATCTAACATTGCCATTTGTTACACTGTGTTCCTCAAGCTGTTATAATAAGACCATTTCTCATCCTCAGATAAATAAAATGCATTTGAATTTGAATGGAAACAGTTCTGAAACCACTCTGGGTCCTATAACATATACACATAGAGGAGAAAATTTCATCTACAATATGCAGCAAAATAAATTAAACTCAAAAACTGCAGCTCAAAAACACACTTAGTAACAAATGAGAGCAATATGCAGATACACTTTGTTGTCTTTCTTGATGCTCAATTTCACAGCATCACACGTGGCGTCTCGTGTGCGGATGTAGCTGAATGCGTGCTCACGTGGAGAAGGCGTTGTTCTGCTCCACACACCGAATCCCTTTGCATTTTCCCCTCTCATCTGAGGCCTTGGTTTCGTAGTAAAAGTACAGCTGATTCAGCCCATTGGCAAATGCCAGCAGGACCTGGGAAAAAAAGACAAGAGTGTGTGAAGTTATGTAACAAATATGTGCCAGAGTAAACACGCTATGCAATTTTTTGTGTCTATACCAGACAGTAGATGAAGAGGAATTTCAGAATATCCAGCAGCATCCTCCCCAGTGAGATCTGTAGTGGCCCCAGATGAGAGTTGGCTGTGAACAGCGAGATGAGGCGTAGCGAACTGAAAATGTTTGCTATGGCAAAAACTGCCTCCGCTACTAACGTCGGGTGCCACATTTCCCACTGGTTCCTGGGTTTGCTGCCACTGTACTGAAGGAGGAAATGGTACATGAAGTGAGACAACATGAATGTCACATTTCACCCATCTGTTACGGATTTCACAAGTCTTGTTCAGATCTTCATTAACATCCATCCTGAGATATTCGGACGGAAGTGTCCCACTGTGAGTGTGTCTGCTCACACCTAACATCACACATGTGTCTTGCCTGCTCACTTCTAATTAAATTGGCATTCCTTGCTCTGTGTGCTATTAAACCAGCTTCTCTTCTTGTGGCATTTCAGACATCTTTAAAACACTTTAGTATTGACACTGACACATTATGGAGATCAGATCAGCTAAGTAGGCAGTCCTTATTGTATCCCAGGACAGATACATGCTCAGGCTTCAAGAAAATGTGGACAAATGCATTACCACTACCTCCTTCAGTGGTTGTCTTTATAATTTTCAATATTGTACATTAATACTGAAGACAACCAAACTGTGAAAGAACATGTACAGAATTATGTAGTAAACAAATAAATGTTAAACAACCCAGAACATGTTTTTTTTTTTATTTTAGATTGTCCAAAGGACACACATTTAGCTTTGATGACAGCTTTGCGTGCTCTCATCAGGTTCACAAGGTCGCCACCTGGAATGATTGTCAAATCACAGATGTGCCTTGTAAATAGAGTAAATATGTGTTCTCTTAATGTGCTTTAGCTTCCCTGTGATGTGGAAGGGTGGGCACAAGGTCAATAGCCCTATTAGTGCTACAACAGCTACTGTGCAAATCCATATGATGGCAAAAAGACATTAAAATAATGAAGGTCAGTCAATTTAAAAAGAAAACTCAAACTTTAAATGCATCCCCAAGAGTATGAGCATTATCCAAGGAATGGAAGACCAAGAGCTACCTCTACTGCAGAAGACATGTTTAGTAGAATAACCAGCCTCAGAGACCACCTCAGACAGCATTTGATGGTTTTGGTGACTACACTTGCATTCAAGGTCTTGATTTTTTTTTTTTAGATTGATTGACCTTTATTTCTGAACGTAATGATGGACTGCCTTTTGTCTTTACTTTGTAAATATGTGTTTCATGCCACAATGGATTTGTACAGTAGTTGTAGTAGCATTAATAGAGCTATTGACCCTGCAGCCACCCTACCTCAGCATAAGACAACTGATGGTCTAAAGCACATTAGGAAGGCAAGAAATCGCACACATTAATTCACCTGTGAAATGAAAACTGATCTGGGTGACTACCTTGCACCTAAATGTGTCTAAAATGTGAATGAACACCTTTTTGTTTACTACATAATTCCATATACAGTATGCTCTTTTACAGTTTTCAGTATTAATGTTTAAAAATTATTTTAAAAAATGAAGACAAAAAGTAGGTGTGTCCAAACTTCTGACTGAGAGTGTAAGTCCCAGATGACAAAAGTATCCTAGCTGATGGGATAAGAATTCATCCTGAAATGCATCAGAGGGTTGCAATAGAGCTGTTCACATGTAAACACATTTGATCTGATTTGCATGAATGGATGTTAATGCAAACTCTGAGCAGGGCCATAGACAATGGATTACCTTAGTGTAGGCTACAATCTTAAGGGATATTGTGGCTAAATATAGAGAGTTCATGACAAAGTCCATCAGGTTCCACCAGTCATGGACGTAATCTTGGAAACCACCATCCCACATCTGCTTGATCTCCGCCCAGATAAATCCTAAACACAGACACAGACCATTACGCTGCAGACAGCCGAGCAAGAAATCAAGCTGGATGGACAAGTCATTTTTACATAGAGTGAAGGTGTAACTAATAAATCTACTAACAGCTGCACTCAATTAGAACAAATACAGGCATGAAGCCATAATTATTATAGTCACACTTGTAGTTTTACTGTAGTTCTGTAATAAATTTGAGTCATGTTGCCGTAATAACAATCTGAGTGACATTAACAGAAACAAATGCACATCATCATTAGTAATAATTCATCAGTCAGCACAGCTCAGCTAGAGACCCAAAATATAAGTCTTCTTCAGACCAAACTTAGAAAAAAATAATTACAAGCTGCCATAATTTTCTCTATATATTCTAACTAAAATGAACAATTATGGACAAAATAATCAATACATGACACGAAAATTGTAACATAATTGAGAAAATGAATAAAATGAACAAAACATGTACGATATAATCAATTGCCCCTCGGGGACAAATAAAGTTCTTTGAATTGAAGAAAATGAATTAAAAAATTACAACGTAATCCACGAAATCAACAAAATGAACAAATTAGTCAAGGTAATATAGTAAGGAAACAGCACAAAAATGAATAAAATAATCAAGAAAATTAATTGAAAACATAGTAATCAAGAAAATAGAGAGAAAATGTACAAAATAATTAAGAAAGTAACCATTTCTAATGACCCTAATAATTAACAAAATTACCACAAAAATGAATAAAAATGACGAAATAATAAAGATAATAAACAACATCAGGTAAATGAACAAATATGATTAATCACCAAGTGGATGTCTCAATAAAAAAGGATCAATATTTTGGGTCTATTCATATGGTCAATTTTCTTAAATCTTGAATTCATTTTTAACATTTATTTGTTTATTTTTTGCTCCTTTTTTACTTGTTACTCATTAAACCACAGCATAATGCACCTGAGTAGAAGTACAGAGTAGGAGTAAATGTTATTCTGCAAAACAAGTACATTTATTTTTAAAAAACTACTCAAGTACATGCAAAGGAGCAAATGTACTTGAGTACTACCCACCTGTGCCCACAGTCCTTATTTTCTATGTTGATCCAATAGGTTTTTTTTTTCAGTGCAAACAGAAGAAATAAACAGCTAAATGTACATTTTTTTACACTGGGAAGATACACTGCCTGGCCAAAAAAAAAAGTCGCCACCTGGATCTAACTGAGCAAATACAGTAAGAGCATTTCCACATGCACATTGCGAAGGGAACTCAAGGGATTGGGACTGAACAGCTGTGTAGCCTCAAGAAAACCACTAATCAGTGAGGCTAACCGG
>JAQQAE010003949.1:0-19438 GCA_029823295.1 Pseudamia nigra | reverse complement strand
ACAATGATAACCTACATTTTATTTATGAATCTGTACAATGATATCTCAGTAGTTAAATCTAACATGTGAGTTAAGCTCATAGTGCAGTGGTGACTGTTACAGCCTGTTGCAGCAGGCAGACAGGACAGGCTGTTTATCAGACTCATTGCAAATCAAGACGAGTAGCTTTGCTACAAATAATGCACGTTTCGTTTTAGTTTGTTAGCTTAACAGCTTGTTAATCTCATTAGCTCAGCTAGTGTGTTGTGTTTATGTAAAACATAGTGGTAGACTTCACTTGTCATGTTGTGTATATGGTGGTTGAACAAGTGCAGATAAATAACTTATTAACTGCCCACTCATTAAGGTTTTAATTTCCGTCACTCACCAGTCCTTCTCTCCCCGTCTCTGTGTGACAGAATCAGCAGCTCCGCGCTGCCGCCACAGATCGGGCCAGACCACTTGAGGATTGGGGGGGGGGTTATGTTTCAGTAGTTATAAATGTCAACCAATATGGCTTCAAGTAGTAACAATTGTATTGTGCATTCAACAAACGTTATTACACTATTTGAATGAAAAATTAGTTGGTGTACAATGCGATTTTTGGGGGGGACAACTTTATGGAAAGGGTGGAGGGGGGTTGGACGCCCACGCCCCACCCCCCTGGGATTTATGCCCCTGATGAAAACCTATCATTAGCGTTTGGGATCACATACAAATTATTAGTTCAACAGTTATACACCGTATATATACATATATTTCCATAATGGCAGTTTTCTTCTGGCTCTAGCGCCGAAAATGTTGAAGATGCACCATATTTGTGTGCGCATTACTGAATTTGCAGACTTTCCACTACAATTCTGTGTCAGTTTTATGTCTGTAGCTTTATTTGCTACCTTACAGTAGCTATATTTCCTCAATCCATGTAAATATAAACATTCTGGAACCCTGTATTTGGAATATTGCTCATATTTGGATCAAACTTTGTGGTTTGATAGAATCTATTATGATATTATCCTATGTTGTTGGCTAAATGTTCTGGGTGTTATTTGTGCCGTTACAAGGACAAATGTTGAATTTGGCCCTTTCTCACAGTGATGAAGAATCCTTTAAAAATCTTCTGGATCCAGATGATGATCCAGATCACTCACCGAATCTAACTGATTGATCCTTGTGCCATTTCTGACCTATTCCAAAAAAGTCATCCAAATCTGTTCAGAACTTTTTGAGTCACAGTATGTTGTGAACAAACACACAAGCATAACACTTTTAGCGTTGTTCTTTTTTGTAGGCAGACATAGTAGGTTTATTTACCTTGACATGTTTCGACAACTTCCTGTTGTGTTCCTCAGAAGGGTCACGTGATGTTGATGTGACGTGTCTTGTTGGCTGTTTTATAGTGTTTTACACACAAGACACGTCAGGAAGTTGTCGAAAACATGTCAAGGTAAATAAACCTATGTCTGTCTACAAATAAGAACAAGGCTAAAAGTATTAAGTTTGTTGAAGACTGTATGAACCTTTTCGCACAAACACACCAACAAAGGGTTAAACTAATGCCAACAAAAACATAACCTCCGTGGTAAAGGTAAAACTGTGGAGATTTATTTAAAAAAACTGCATTTGAAAGGTAAATATTGGCTCAACACGCTACTTGTTTGAGAATCATCTTAAGCCTTCCACCTTGACATAGTGTCAGCAATTTTAGATCACTCTGATCACAACATTCATGGCTCAAAGCAGTAACCAACTAGATTCATGTGAAAAACCTATGTTTGTAGGACTTATCCTCCTGCCTTCATCGTCCAGTTTGGATCCAAAATAATATTATAACTTCAGTGTTGAAACACAGAATCACAGTGTATTCACTGATCAAGACGGTCACAATTGCTGTTTTTGGTGGGCAGGCCCTGTTGTTTGAAAGGGCACTTCAGGGCTTCGGTTCACTGTAGGAAATGACTGTATTTCACTGAGGTAAAGCAGTGATAATACTCTAAATATAGCACACAGTTAAAGTGATATTGATTTATTAAGGTGGTAGTATTATACTCTAAAATCTGGAAGCTGTACATGTGGTGACCATAATTTCAACTGCTGTGATAGACGCTACACTATGAAAGTAATTTCAAAATCTATATTTTTAGTGTTTGTCTACACATTCAATAAAAATCCAACAGGAGACGCACAACAGAACATGCCTCCTTTTGTTATCTAAGCCCTTATTTTTGTTCCCTTTTTGCCTATTTTTACTTTCTATACTAATTTAGTCTCAAATTGATCCAAAGTGTTTTTGTCTGTGAAGTAAGCAGACAGAAAAATGAGAATCGCTATCTCAGGAAGAGAAAAAAAAAACACTCCAGCAGATTCTTTAAGGTGCCATGGCAACAGAACATTCAAAGAATTGTGATGAAAACAGCAGGCAAGGAGAGGCTGATTACAAGGGAGACAATTTGTTACTCCAATTGCACAAGCAACAGCTTCTGATTGCACACACACAGGACTGTGCCATATTCTTATCTAGACTACTGTGCAAAAACACTGTTCTTTTCAGCCCTGTCCTGCCTGTTCAGTGAGAGGATGACTGAGCGCTGCAGTACCATTTTTGTGGGAAGATGAAAGGCTCAGTCTAGGTTGCTAGTGTAACAAGGCTAGTTTAGCACCTAAAGCGTTGGCATAGTGATGTGAGGTGGACACAGCTTTGATTAGCAGCTCAGTGGGATGAGCACCAAACATGCAGTAGGCGGAGACTTTTTTTCCCAGAGAAACTCATTTCAAATCACACAAGAGGAAGTGGCAATCAACACAGCTCTGCAGCTGCCTATCTTTGGTGGCTATTCTCACTTCTCAATCCCACTCTCCAGTGCTCAGCAAACAGACCACCGTCCTAACAAACATAATCAGTCAGCACAGATTCCGACAGCACCTGTCAATTGTGAAAAAGCTGCATATGCGCACTCAGTTACACCGTTTTGCTCACACACACAACATACAGAACACTGTGATAATTCTTCTGTCATAAGCAACTTTGACAGAAAGAAGTGAACAGGTGTAGCTTGGTCTTACAGATATGCACTAGTGAACATATTTTGCCAAGCAGGGAACTCAAAGAGAATCAAAGATGCTCTGTGGGTTGGTTGAATATTTACTGTACATATATCTGAAATTTTACAAAACATTACAGTGGAATTAATACTACCTACATTTGACAGCCTTCAGGTGTTATTCCAGAGTTCATATGGTTCTAAGCACATTTTTATGTCCTGTAATTTCAATTGTGTTTCCTGTGTTAATGGGAATGTAAAAGTGACATTTATTGGCATAAACTGTGTAAGAAACATGCTTTTCCCAGATGACTCTACTCAATTAAATAAGCTACAGTATCTTAATTAGGTTAAATAAGGTATTATCACAAGCCCAACTGCATTGTCGTTGCACTAGTGTGGTCCAGCACTGCTCCAAAAAAATACGACCTCAATAATAAAACACTTTCTGTGCTCGACTGTAGAAAACCACTGGTAAAAAAGTTTTCAGGATGTCAAGAACTAATCTTGACCAAAATAACAGCATCCAATCACAGTGAACCCTGAGCCCCTCCAAAGATAAAATGAACAGAGCTTTGGAGTCAGTGAAAAGATGCCTGACTAGATGGATCTAGAGACTGTCATTGTGTGAGCTTATGTAGGAGACTTTCATGGCTCCAAAGCATGGTTTTGTGCTTTAGAATAGATGAGTGTTAAGGTTCAGTAGGTGTATGGAATAGAGGCCACCAAGGCAGAGATAAAAGGCGGACGCTGGTTAACAGACACAGGATGGGTGGCAATGACTAAAGGCCCTACCTGAGCACAGCAGTACCACAGAGCAGCCCTCATCTCCTCTACTCAGACTGAGTCTGATAGAGTGTGTTATCAGTGCAGACAGGCAGGCTAAATCACTGGTTGAGTAAAGGTTACAGTCACTGGTCTGTTACTTTGCCCATGGGGGCAGGCAGGTGAATGTCAAAGCAGCCTGACTCACAGGGGACTCGACCCACAGGGCAAGAGCTGATTTATGCATTACTTGTGTTCAATGGTGCAACACCATATTAAACTGAGCAGTTCACTGATGACCAATAAATAATCTGCAGAGATCACTGGGTGTCCTAAAGTTTTACTTTGAATATTCTGCTGAGATCATTAGAGCTAAATACTCAGGCTTGATGTCTGACTAATGATTTCAGAGTAATGCACACAGGTGCCCAGCAGGACACCGTATCATCTGATGTGTATCAAATGTGCTATCGGATAGGTAATCCAGACAGAACAATAGCCTTGGTCAATCAGTGGACCTGTGCCAGACCGGTGTGATGAAAATGCTACCCTTATCTGGAGTTAAGGTGTTGTATATGTGCTTTAATATGGGCAGAACTGATGACTTCTGATGACCTGAAACACAGTCACTACATAGCAGCCTTTTTGTGAAATCCCGTAGGATGTTAATAAATCATGCAACATTGCCTTTGCTGCGCTGTAGGTGGGTCAGCACTCTGAGGGTAGCAAGTATATTCCTCATTAGCAAATGCTGTGTAAACAAAGGACCGTCACTGTGTCCAGCAATTTGCATGACTTTGTGCAAAGCAATACTTTGTGATGTTACAGTATCTGCAATCTCTTATACAAGAGACTAACACTAGGTGGATCTAACAAATTACAACTACTACTCTGTACAAAAGGGGCTTTATTGGCTTGAAAGTTTCAGAAACAGTAATTCTATTACAACCACCCATTATAAATAGAAGAGTACCTGCCTCCCTTCTACATCACTGTCTTTTTCTGCAGTTTCAGTACATCACTTAAGAGCTTCCAGACAATTTTTACCCTCAACTGCATATAAGTTTCACCTCTTAACAAGTCACCTACTTCATATTCCTGAACAGTCTTGCATTGCAGACAATCCCACAATTCTTGCATCCAGTGACCTTCATTTGGTCCTCCTCGACGTCCGGCGGGTCTTCTCTATTTCAAAGAAAAGTAACAGTGAGTTTCCACTGTTGCATTCAAATGGGGTGTGTTGCCCTTTGCTGTGCAGGTGTTAAACAGCCTACAAATGTGCAAGTTCAGTTTATGTTACTACAGTCACTTTCTTGAGTATGGTATATAGAATAATATAGTCTCCTGCTGCTAACCCTTTTCCTTTGGCGTCTATACTTCTCCTCAGTTGAGAAATGGAACTGTCAATTTCATTTCTACCGACATTTAGGATAGTTCTGGGACTTGGCTCTAAGGGTAGCTGCCCAACAGGGAGACTTCTCTGTATGCTGCACCTGTGATTAACAAAGCCCTCTCCAAAGGAAAGCTTATTTAATGTTGTCCCTTTCAAGCACTTTGGTGTTTCTCACAGGGCATGTTTTTGTTTACAGTCTTGCAACGTAGGCAAAATCTAAGTTTGCGAGCAGCTGTTTAGATTCAATGCATGTCATTTTGTACTGAGAATGCAACTGACTGTGACAATACTGTGTCTGCTCTACTTTGACAGTCTTTTATCCATAAATCCCTTCATTGGACAATAGCGCTTCAGGTTAAACAGCTGTTGTTGCTCTTTCCAAACTGGAGTCGAGTGTGTGCACAGGAAGTGAGAGGGAGGTGGAGTCGAGCCTTGGGCACCTGGAGCTCTGCAACTCCAACAGATAACACTAAGTATGCCCAACATTTTGGCTCATGGCTGTGTTTTCCCCTTTTTTCTGCCACTGTCATTTTAAGCAGACTTCTGATAGAGGCCTCTTTGCTGTGATACCCATTAATTTCCCCAGGGACTGATCATCCAATATTCAATAACTGCTGTTATGCAGCACCAACTGTGGATTAAGCTACTGAGACTGCTTTCCCTGACCAATATCGCCAGTGTTCAAAACAATCTCTGCAAGAGGATCACAAGATCAGACTGAGATGTAAAAAAACAGCTTTGCTTTGAAACAGCCTGTATGTCTTTCATCTATTCATTTGGCTCTAGAACTGTGGAACTGCAGGGCTCATTGTACATTAATAAAGATAGAGTGACTAGATCCCTGACTACAGGCTTTGATACATTTTGATGGCCTATTTATTCTCAGTATGTTTAACAATGAGATACCATTATGATTCTCTGAATTCATCTGGAACTTCGCCCCTGCTGCAGGAGAGGCAAGCAGACAAATAACACATTCAACACTTTTTTGACCAATATTAAGTTAAGTGTCATAAAACACTGCGGGTTTTCTATGTGGGAAAGAGTGAGATTTTCAATTTCAGTCATGTCCTGACAGTTTGATCATTGGCTTGCATTCAACAAAATACTTGACTAGCTCTGCAGTGGGATAAAAATACTGTGAATAATGGTAAGGATTAAAAACAGTACATCCACAAAGGCATGACAGAGATCCATCGGTAACTATCACTGAGTGCAATTAACTCCGGTAATGATGGTTTAAGCCAGTGTGAAATCTCCTCACACACCATGAAAGAAAAAGATTTAAACAGTGGATCCTAAAGACCTAAAGATTCAGCTGAGCTTTTACAAAACAACACATGTGCAATATGGCAGAAATGAGCATGTCTTCTACAGTGTGCTTTGTAAACAGAATTACCTGTCACCAAAGGTGTGTAAAGTAAACAGAAACACTACTCAAGTAAAAGTAGTGTTACTTTATAATTATGATGATTCAAGTAGAAGCAGAAGTACTCATAAACATAAGTACTTGAGTAAGGGTAAAAAAGTGTCTAAGTATAAAGTGAGTCATTTCATTGCATTTCATTTTGTGGCTTGTTTTGTTAATTTTTTTCACTTAATTGTTTTGTTTTTTTCCCCCCTTCAAATTTGTTTCTTAATTTGTTCTTTTATTATTTTGTTTACTAACTATGTTGCTTATTTTGTTGTCTTTCTTGCTTATATTGTTCATCTTGTTAATTTACTGGTTTATTTTCTTCCATTTTGCTCTTTTTGTTGCTTATTTTATTCATTTATAGTTATGTTAATTGTACAATTAGATTGCTTTGTTCAGTGCATTTCATTGCTTTTGTGATCATTTTTGTACATTTTTGTTCACTTTGTTGCTTATTTTATTTTATTTTGACCATTTATTGATTGTTTTGTTCAGTTTTGTTAATTTTATTGATGATTTTGTGTTTTTTTGTTCATGTTGTTGCTATTGGCTACTATTTTTGTACGTTTGATCAATTTGTTGCTTAGTATATTTGTTTTAATCATTTTCTTGATGATTTTGTTCAGTTTTAATTTTCTTGATGATTTTGTTCGGTTTTTTTTTTAAATTTCTTCTACTCACTGAGGTGGAACCAAATGCAACCAAGTAAAAGTTCATTTATTTCACCACAAATATAACTGAGTTACAGTAAAAAGTAATCTGCAAAACAACTACTCTTTGAAGTACTTTATATGAGAGTAAATGTACTTGAGTACTACCCTCCTCTACCCATCACAGCTGAAGTAATTGTGTAGATTAGATTGACCTGCATACAACACAATGCTAATTACTGTACAAGTCATACAGGATTAAAAAAGGGAAGGAAAATTACTGAACACTGGCATTAGAGATGAGGCTTTGTGTCCAAAATCTATCATGTGCACTCTGTGCAACAAAATCATTCTTGTTCAGGTTAAGGAAACATCATGGTTTGACTATCAAGTAGGAGAGGGACTGCAGTTCAAAGTGAGAGTGTTTTATGTTTATAAATGTGGCACTATTCCTAAGAGTAGAGCACTATTTTACCCCATACTCATAATATTTTCAGATGAGAGGAATCACATTCAAACCTGGTTTGTACTGTATATTGATGATGATGTTTTTCAAACACATTTCCTGTTGCTAATTAGTGTTGTATGAATGCAATTTGAAGAAGAGAGGGACGTAGGTGTATGGAAATAGATCAGTTTAAGAGGTTATACGCAGTCTCTTCTGACATTTAAATATAGCATGTGCTACTGTAATCTGCTTTGAATGTGCCAATTTAAATTCATGTCACAGAGCTGCGTCTAGTTGGCAAGGTCTGGTGTTTTTCCCCAATAGTTATCTATAATTTCCTTCAGCATTAAGCACAAGTTTATATAATGAAAAATTAATTTGAGATACATTTACAACACAGTGTGCATGGTGTTGTCTTAATGCTGTGAACCAGCTGATGTTACTCCCAGACCTGCTTCAAATACAGTAAAATTCCTGGCTCCATGCCTAGAGCTCAAGCAATGTGCTACCGTTTTTAAAAAAAAAGAGACAGAGAGATTCTTTCTGAACCAGGGATGGAATGGTGCAGACGAAAAGCTGCACGGTTAACAGAAGTGAGCTTGTAGGCTGAAATTGGAAAACCTTAAGGGGCAACATGAGATTCATGCTGTCAAATGTGTCTGCAATGTATCTGTGTGAATGACAGAAGGAGAAACAGATGAAGAACAGTTTAACAGCTCTCCCTGACTTGGTGTCCACTGAGCAACACCTTGACATGTGAAATGTATCTTATTATACAGTGTTTTTGTCTTCTTAATAATCAAAAGTGTTCTGCAATTTTACTTAATTTAAGCACTGTATACTGCTTGATGATTAATACGCTTTAATCAAGCAGGCAGGGAATTAATTTTAAAGACTTATGAGGGCTAATTTCCACATAAGTAATGACAATTAGGTTTTAAGTCCCCTTCAATGAGTTTAGTTGTCTGAGTCAAGCAAGGTTTTATTTGATTCTGCAACAACTGCAAATTTGCTCTGACACTGTTGGAAAAGTGTTTGGATCCTGGCAGCAGACGCATCTATTTCAAGGGTTCAGGGTGGCACAAATCAGAGCACTTCTGTGTTCTGAGCGATTAGGAGCCGTTGGTGGAGAACGGCCAGGATCTGGAGGAACTGGAACAACAGGTAGGGTATAAATTGTCTTTGTTCGATTCAGGCTACTCATCATTCTCAAGCCCTTCAGTTAAGTGATTTTTCAATTTTCTCGGTAGCTACGATTAGTGTGAATGAAACAATGTCAGGTCCAATACATGGTGTGAACTGCTATCTCATTTAGTCACTGTCCCCTGGCTTAATAGTACAGTAGATTCGACAATATTATGACTGAACAACTGATATGATGAAGACAAGGATGTAAATCTGGTTTGAACATCAGGGAGACATTTTTTGAACTTTTGAACATTTAACTCTTCATTTCCTATAATTTTGTTAACTGATCCTTTTCTACATAAGATTAAGAAAGGAAAAAAACAACATAAATAAGAAAATTTTTTATTTGGGTTTGTTCATTTGCCTCATTCCAGTCATCAATGAGTACCTCCTCTTGTAAATCCTCTTTCCAAGCCTTTAGTTCCAATTCAGAGGATTCCATTGATCTATAGCTCAGCGGGTCATGAACTTTAGATATTATTCCTTTTGCTAAAGGGTTTTTAATTAATATTCCCTCTCATACAGATGTATCAAGAACATTTAAAAATTGTCTTGATTGGATCTTACAGAATTTTGTGTTGAAAGTGATCTTCATTTTCTAATGTAGGCAACATCAATGTAAGATGTATAAGAAAGAAATGGCCATACTATGAAATGCATCTTGGTTGGGTAAGTTTATATAAACTCTGGGATGTGAAATAAAAGCTGTAAAAACATGAAATTGCTCAGTGCTGTTAGTCTTAAAAAATCCATGCAACAACATGCACAACAGGGAAAAACAAGTTGCTTTAGATTTTTCTGATTTGTGATATCATAAGTCAGAACCAATAGCAGTCAAGAAAAAATGCATTAGCTAACCCCCATGATCCAGCAAAATTTACATTCCAAATTTTAAAATATCACACAAGTTACAATCAATAATATTTACACTAAAATGAACCATGAAGAGGTGATTGTTGTGTTTTTACAGTGTAGTTTTTTCAGAATAGGATCCCTCGTCACCTTGGAAATAACTGTTTGACCAATCAGGGCATTTTTTTGATGACATGTCAGTAGCTACAACACATTTCAATGTAATCAAAGCATGTTCAAGTCACAGTCTATTTATTTAATTTATTTATTTAACCTTTATTTAACCAGGCAAGACAGATTAAGACCAAATTATTCACAATTACGGCCTGGCAAAACGCAGGGCCTACATTCTGACAAAGAGAACACAGGAAACCAAGGACAAAATCAAACCAGTGCAATTCAAAGCCCTTACAGAAGTCTTTAACAGACACATACAAGTGCAATGAATATAAATATACATTTTAAGATATGGCACCTTTCAACCACATTAACCATTACATCACAGTGAACCCAGTAAGCACTAAATCAATAGAAAATCCACATGTAAAACAAACAAAAATGAACCAATGAACAACACAATATAGAAAATGGGTCAAAATGAAGAAGATTATTTTAAAAAATTACTAAAAAAACTAACAAAATTAGAAAAAAAATGAATGAAATAGACAACAAAAGGAGCAACAAAAGGAGCAAAAACAGGCCCAAATTGTCATTATAAACTCGTACAATACAAACATCTTTACTACAAATGAATCCACATATCAAATTTTTTTTTAGGTATTTTAAATGCTAAGTATACATACATAAGATGTATAAGACTGAAAGTCAATCTCATTTTCCAGCATAATCAAAATGAACAAAGTAATAACTACAGTATATCAACAAAAACAAAATGATCCACAAAGTAGAAAACTAAAAATTACTGAACAAATAATTGAGCAGCTCACAGCAAGAAGATTTCGAGTTCAATCCCTGGGGATCAGCCCAGAGCCTTTCTGGGTGGAGGTTCCCCCGTCATTAAAACATACAGTATACATGAGGTTGACTGTGTTTGTGTAGGCACTGCAAAAAGGCAGTTGAAATAGAAATTCCCTACAAGGGATTAAAAATGTGCCAGAAAATATTTATAAAAATGAACAAAAAAATAATGAATCAATATGCACGTTTTACTAACACTGAGGGGCACAATCCCCAACTCCCCTGAAATCTATACTGTACATACGACTGAACATTTTGACAGCAGAAGAAGCTGTGGGTGTACAGTCATCTGTTGCAGGAGCATTGTTCAGTCTCCTTTCGGATGTGACAATTATTCTGTACAGATGTTAATGCATTAAGTTTGTCACTACAGCAGAGTCAACATAAAATGTGGTGGTAGCAGGCACAGAAAAATGAATCTATTTGTATTTAAACAGTCTGTTCAGTCATTCACCAAATGAGTTAACACAAAGGTGAGTGAGCAATTGACCTACTGATCATATTATGAACTGAGGACTATCTGAGGCCACATTCCTGCAAAAAGTCATCATCATGCGCAGACACTAGTGACAGGTGTTCCATCATCCATAGTGACTGGAGTGACCTTTCTCTGTGCTGTGTCGTACTGCAGACTCTTACAATATTCCACACCTAGACTTTACTTGGCTGAGACTAAATTAATGGAGGTATAACTATATTTAGTTCACAATGATTACTAAAATTTGTACCTGAGTTAAGGAGGTTATGCAGTGCACCTTGCAAAAGTCTAATTCAACCGACCATCAGCTCATAGTGAATTGAAAATAGCTATTGTAGCAAATGGTGACTTACTCTGAACAGAAATAATGATACAATTTGCATCTTCCTTCCACAGTTTTGGTTTAGGAGCAGAGCCTTATCATGAACAGCTCTGATCAAAGGTGCTTATGGGAGAAACAATAACTGAAATTGAATCAATTTGGTCAATTCGGTCTTATCAGCTGACCAGACAGCACGAATCGAGCGTAGAGTGTTGCCTTTGCTCCTTCTTAGGCGCTGCTGCAGATGACAGAACAGCAAAGTGGATGAAAACTACCTGATCAAATGTAAGTATTAGTGCTTATTTCCACTTCAGTAGCGCATGATGCCGTTCAAAATCCAAGAAACCACAAAGCAAGACATTTTCTGTATAAAGGGTTAAGTTACGTGTAGAACCTTGAAAGATGTATGTATCTTTCAAGGTTATGTATATGATTGAGGTGGGGGCTGTAGTGCTTGATACTGTATATCTCTACTTACGGTACTAAGGCTGTGATTATATGGCTCCTGCGCCACTGAACATGAAGAGTCACAGTGTTAATGAGTAAACTTTATGTATTTTTTTTTATAAAGCAAGGACCTAACTGAGGGATCCGTAGGCTGAGATTCACAGGGGCATCGCCTTCGACCACCATTGCCTGTAGGATATACATTCCTGAGTGTACTTTTGTAGTGCCGTTACATAAAATGGATTTAAGTATGCTGTAATTTGTATATTTAATATTCAAGAAACACATTTTGTAATTTGTCTTGTTGTTCCCCTCATAATGGTGTGTGTGACTGATAAATAGAAGACACCACAAATGAATAAAATGAAATTTAACATTTTTTAATAAACCACTGTGATACTAGTGAAACAAGTAAATTGTAATATAAATATTTCAACAATTTATCCTACATATTTTGTTAAAATTGTGTGAATTACTTTCATTAAATAATTTACAAAAATGTATAAAATTACACAGACAGAACTACATACTAATACTACATAGACAGAACAAGAACAAAAGTCTAGGACTTTGTTTCTTTCAGTTTAATGCAGTTTTATTTACAGTTTTATTTACAAAGTGTCAGTCTTGATGCTTAAGCCCTGAAAATCCAACCGGAAGGGACAGGACTAGACAGAAAACCTCCACTATATATCCGAGAGACAAGCCCACGGCAATATCCTAATCTGAATCTCTGGAAATTGGGTTGGTGATGGAGGATTTTCAATTCCCATGCCAGGGGACTGGGATCAGGACTGGCGTCCCGACCAGAAATCAGAGGGCCTCCACCTCTGGTTCCTGTTCCAGAGTCCAATCCCAATCCTGGACCTCCATTGCAAATTCTGGATAGTCCTTGTCCTGACACTCCTCATCCTGATGTTGATCCTGTAGGGCACAAGTGTCAAACCATGTGCCATGGAGGGATGAAGGTCCTCTTCTCAGTCAATCACCAAAATAGGTAACTTCACTGATCAGCACTACAATTGAAGGGAGGCGCTAATCAGTAAAATCTGCTGGTTGGAGACTGGCCAGAAAGAAAACCTGCAGAGTCTTAGCCTTCCGTGGCACATGGCCCGGCACCCCTGCTGCAAGGTTTATTAAGTTGTCTTAGTTCTCTGATGATACAAATCCTTGCACTCCTCTTCTTCTGCATTGCTCCTGGTCCTTAGTCTTGATCTACTCTCTTGTAGAACAGCATATATGCAGATTGTTCCCATTTGCTGCATACGTCAGACACGCTGGTCTCAAACACATGGCTTTCACTGTATGTCAACCAACGCGCTATGCTTGGACAGCCCTCTGGGTGGAAGCCATTACTGGTGTAGTGTCCAACATAGGCCATATGGCCATGGTGGTTTAATCACACTACCTCTGTCTCCTTCACATAATTCTCCAGGAGGTCATCAATGGCTCTATCTGGCATCAGATCCAGAGACAGGTTATTGAAAACTCATCCTTGGAGTTGTTAATTTATTTATTTGATTGGGACAGTGCATGTTAATGAACAGAAATGACAAATGACATGACTGTAAACACACCGGATTGTAGCCTAACTGCTAATTTCCATCCGTAGTCCCACGATGGAATGTTGTATGTGCCACAACTCTTGCATGTCCTGGTGGTTCTGATATTAACGTCGAACTCCTGCTCATTTATATTTGGTGTCCAGGATCTGTGGAAACATTTGCAGGAATTATTTCCGAGCTCAGATTTTGTCCAGCAAAGTTGACAGGAATTTATGGTCATCCTGGTTCTCAAACCCTCTGAATGTCTGACAAGTACCAGCCACCTCTTCCTGCAAATCCAGGAGGGCGCTGATTTTCTCATTTTCATCTACTGAGGAGTGGACGCTGTTGATTTCCGTCAGACCAGTCAGTATTCCGGCATCCTCATCCATGCTCCACACCTGTTCCTGGGCTTTGATGTACAGTGGCTCATGAACTCCTCCATCATCATCAGACTCTGGAGGCAGAAATTCACATAGCAGGTGTTCCCCAAGTTTGGAAATCCAAATCTGATCAGTGGCATCTTATCTCTAAGTGCTGTGGCTCCGTCAGAGCTTATGTCTGATTCAAATCCCGCTTCTTTGTGGATCTCCTTCAGTGCATCCATCAGGACCTTCTAAAAATCATTACCTGTGTTTCTGATTGTCTCTCTTTGTAACATCTCTGGGGACATTTTGTTCATCTTCTGAGAACACATGAAAATCAGTGGACTCTGGGATATTATCCACAGTGACCTCTGGTCTCTGTTCTTAATCTCTTGGGGAACATTTCAATCTGTCCTTCTTTGCTGTTCTTTCTCTTTGTCCCCTTATGCACAGAGGAAGCAGGGGATTCAATGGACACTGTGATGCTGTCTTCAGTGTCTCTGGTCTTGATTTTGTGTGATGATGATTTTGATGATTTTGTGTGTCTTTCTCTGTCGTCTGTCTTCGTCCCATGTTATGGCCCCCTGTTCATTGTGTGACACACAGAGGAAGCAGGACATTCAGTGGATACCTGGATGTCTTCATTGGTGTCTGTCCCAATGCTTTTAGGGGAAGTTTCCATCTCGTCTGACTCCTTTGTCTTTGTCCCCTTCATCACAGAGGAAGCAGGACATTCAGTGGACACCTGAACATCTCCATGGATGTGTGTATTGTAACAACCTGTGTTGACATAATACTCGCCATGCCCCAAAACATTCTTCATTCACAAATCTAATCAGTTCATTCCACTCACCGATTCATGCCAGCAGAGACTCACGTCCTATATAGGGGGCTGTTCCCTCAATGCGGAAGAGCAAGCGAGCGAGAGAGTGAGGAAACGTCGGAGCGGCATGCTCATAGTGCGGTAAATAACCCAACAGTGTGGTCGTTAATCCCGGCACTTTGTGGAAAATTGGCTGTCAGTAATAGCCTGCATTGCCATCCCGTTATCGTGTACTGCCTGTTCTGGATTACAAAACTCTACATACTGCTTCTCTGGCCAGGACCTGGAAAGACACGGCACAACCCGCGTGTCGTCACTGGAAAACCAGGACCGGAGTATGGACCGGATTGTTGGACCGCATTTACCCCGTGATACGGTGCGATAAAACCATTTTACTTTTATTATCTTGTGCTTGGGCCCTTAAGTTGTTGTTCTTCTTTTTTTGTTATTTGGGAAAACGGTTTGGATTTTGTTTGAATTTAATTTTGTTGTGTTGAAGAGACAGAGACTCTGGGAAGGTCGGTGGGAAAACCCGTTGTGGAGTTGATGCGTTTGTTACAAGGGGCAACGACCGGGGCTGTTCAGTGAGGCCAATGCAGAAGTAAATATACATTGTAATACCACGGCTTGGCCACTGGGGAATCGATCGTCCCGCTCCAAGAAGCTTTTTTCCCATCGAGATACTTTGGACTTGTATCTGAAAATACTAGGCGAATAAATTTTTTTCATGGGTCATCATGGTCTCAAATGTTTTATTTGGACCCTCCAATAAGTAATATGATGGCCCATATTTAACTTTTTGCTTTGTTATTAAGATATCATGCAAATAATCCGACAAATGACTGCCGTGCTGGGGTTTGATTGACATGTCGCTGTGGCAGCAGCTTGCTATAGCAAAGTTGGACCGATTCAGAGCTTCGGACCTTCTATTTATTCAATATGTTCAAAGTTATACATGAGATATACTCGGCTGCAGCTGTGGGTAAGTGTTTACACTAACAACACTGTGATATGACTTTGTTTGACACTGCGTGGTGAAGTTTTACTGCATCAGCAAGATAACTGCTAATGTTAGCTCTCCTATGATTCCCTTGGCATGAACGTTTCGTAAGCCCCACTGCTGTTCGTCCAAATATGGTTACATTCTGTTTTTGGCTCCAACATGCCGTCTTGGAAATGAAAAGTTGATTGGCCTCAAAACAGCCCTCCAGAAACCAATAGGTGACGTCATGGTCAGACTAATATATATTGTCTATGGTTAGTTATAATAAACCTTAATCAAACCATTGTTTGATTAAGACATTTGTTTCTGCCTGTGTTTGTTTGTGTTTTGAAACTGCTGTTTGTTTGGTTGATGTAGAACTTTGGGGTCATTCAGTGAGTAGGCTGTATAATTTTATTTATACTTCCTTTGTGGGGTTTGAGGTAAATAAATAGCTCTCATCTTATGTGTCCGGGGAGAGACCTGACTGGCACCTGAAAACAAAAAAAAAACAACCATTCCCCCTCAAACCGTCGCAATATGTGTAATATTTACATCTGTTATACATATTTGATCCTGTTTACTTTAAGCTCTCATGTAACATGTTTGCTCCTACCCAGTGTTCATTTCATTGTCGAAAACTTTTTGTCATTGTTTTTGTCACAAATATAACAAAATGAAAACTAAAAATTAAGTCAATAATTGAGACTAAATCTATGACTAAATTGACTGACATTTTCGTCAATGAATAAAATATGAGATGAAAATAGACAGTGATGAAATCCAATCAAAAGGAGGGAAACACAGGGATGAGGAAAGACAAAAGAGCCACTCAAAAAATGGAAGAGGCGGGACTGGATGAGAAGAGAACCAATCAGGTCACCTTAATGAGTGGTGAGGGGAAATTCGCCACTGTTTTGAACATGTTCCCGGCAAGATGAGAGATAGATACGATGAAAAAAGGACAGAGAAAATGTCTACAGCTGGAAGAAAAACAAGGGGAGATTTGTGACCATTTCACATTTGACAACAATGAAAAGAAGACAAAGTGTAAAGCATGCCGAGCGGTCATTTGTGGGAAGACCATAACAAATTTGAAGAGACATTTACAGAATAGACACCCAGATATTTTCTCAAATGTAAATTCATTTTGGCTTCATTTTGTTTTAATGTGTAAAATGTAATTGTATAAAAACTGCAGTGCACCAACTTTTCTGTCACCTTAAAATGTGACAAATTGATTTATTGGAGTTGAGTAAAATAAAGTGTCACCTTCATCATGTTAGAAACATGTAACGTTATGTTACTGTCATGATACAAACATGTAACTAATGTTGATATTTATATACATTTTATAATGTTTTACTTGTAAAAATGTTGTGATATTATTAGATTAGTGTGATGTGAAACTATCGTTACATGACATTTTTATCAAGGAAAAAATGATGAAATTTTATGTTACATTTGACCCACCTCACTGCCAACTTCTTCAGTATTTACTGCTTGAAAGTCAATTTAAAAAAGTACAAGTCTTTAAACATTTTGAAAGAAGTTGCAGATTTAGTTGACTAAATCAGTAATAGATTAAGTTGACTAAAATTGCTTATTATTTTTGTCGACTAAAATTAAAACAAATCAGATGACGAAATCTTGACTAAAACTAAGATTATTTTTAGTCAAAAGACTAAGACTAAAACTAAATAAATTTCTTGTCAAAATTAACACTGTTCCTACCATAATGTGCATTTGCATGTAATGTTTCTTCTTTAATAAAAACTACATGTTGTTAAATCAGGTCAATTGTGGATAAATTAATTGTTTTTTGCATCAGCCACGACTGACAACAGACATTGCTTCAATACATCACATATTAAGGTTAAATTAGTTTGTAAAAATGCAGAACATGATCTCAGAGCTTGAAGTGACACATCACTATGTTGCTTTATTCAGTGTTTACTTGGTGCTGTTAAATAATAATGAACTTTTATAATCTATTGGACATGATGGAGCAGACTTTACACAGAGCTTTCAAGACCTGGTGAAACATTAAAGGTTCCATATAATAATATTTAAATGTGTCTATTAAAGACATCTATAGCAACCAATAATGTAATACCTGCCAACAACGAAATAATTCCGTCCATTATTTTGTTAATTCTGTCCATGACCTACTACAGTCTCTGTTTGGTACTAGTTTTTTATTTATTGTTTAATTACTTTGACATACAGTATAACATAGCAATACAATGCTGGAGCTGATAGTTACAGAAGGTCAAACCACGGAGAAATAGAGATAGAAGAGTGGAAAGAAAAGAGAAAACATAAGAGTCTTCTTTTCCATCTATGTAAGTGTAGTGGATCACCAGCTGCTGCATCTATAAAACAAGTCACAACAACAAACAACAGCACCTGCAGAAACATGAAAAGCAGATACATTAACACGGAGATTATCATGGTGTGTGTGTGTGTGGGGGGGGGGTGTATGTGTGTGTGTGCCTGTGTGTGAATGCATATCTGTGTTTGCCACAGAGTGTACTTGATAATGAAGGTGAGAAACTGCAACCTAGCCCCCTGGGTGCCACAGGCAGACAAGGTGAACCTCAGGTGACCGCAGCTGCTCACCGCCCATCAAGAGCACAGGAGACCAGAGGTCACACGCCCTGGCGACAACCATGTGCCCACCCCAGGAGACAGTCAGGAGGCCACAGACCAAGCCCCATGCAGCCACAGAGCAAGAGACCAGGAGGACCAGAGGCACCAGGCAACAGGCCCCGGACAGTGGCCAGACACCCCCACACAAACCCAAGCACAGGGGCCGCCCAGCACCCCCCAACCCTAAGATAACAGTTAATATATAGGACCCATACAACAAACCATTAACTGTTGTTATCCAGCTAATGCTGACATTTCTTTTAGCTATAAGTGCATACCTTTACCTGCGTTACCTGGCGGTGTTAGCGAAACATGCTGCTGATGTTGCTAGGTGACAGGGTCTGCATGTCATCATGCAGATGTAAGAGGAAGAATGACTAGTGATGCAAATAGAGCAGCCTCTGTTCTTACAATACTTCCATGGTCTCAATTACTGAGATGAGTAATTCAGATTCAAGTTGAGTCATTCAAATTCAAACATAAAAGATTCAATCTCAGCTTAAAGGTTCAATTTCAGTTTGTGTTGGCACAAATTTCAACCCATAGGGGCTGTCCCAAGATAATTAACAAACACGTCAGTTAAGCTGGAGACTTCAGTCGTCTGGTGAACTCACCATAGGGAATCTGTTATTTTCTGGGTGCTGACAAAAGAAAACAGAATTAGGACTTGTTTCTTCAAGTCACCAAGAGAATGACAAAAAAAAAATCAGTTGTAATTCAGTTTAATTTAGTTCAACTTCAATCACCACCACCAAATGTCCTATGGATGTTATACAGTATGTATATGTGTGTAATAATAACTCTAATAATGACTTAATAACATATGTCATCAGGTGTGAAATGTGCATATGGAAATAGCTCAAATAAGAAAGTTTATTCAGGCTCACAACTTCACGCACATCTGGAGCTATAGATAATCTCAATGTCTTGATGGCAGGGAAAAAAACTGTTAAGTATTTCAGAAGTGAATAAGGATCCTGTAACGATCTAGTATGCTGTCATACATTAAATAAATAAATAAATAAATAAATAAATAAATAAATTATACACTCAACAAAAATATAAACGCAACACTTTTGTTTTTGATCCCATTTTTCATGAGATGGACTCAAAGATC
>JAQQAE010003948.1:0-19438 GCA_029823295.1 Pseudamia nigra | reverse complement strand
CTATACTATTTGAATGAAAAATGATTTGGTTTACAATGTGGTATTTTTGGGGGAAAACTTTATGGGTGGGGGGTAAATCCCCCCCCCCCCCTCTCCCCAAGTCTCCTTAGTAGAAGACAAATCTAAGCATCAGGTTTGGTTGTGTACTTGCTGGCCTCTGATGTTTCTCCTATGCAGCCAGAGTGTTTGAATCATTGTTAATTAACTGGTTTATTGAGCTTTACAGGTATCCTGGCAACTGGTTTTAAGACGGACACACACCCACACACACACACACACACCCCCACACACACACACACACACACGTCCAAATGTAAACACACACAGTTTAAAGTGTAGTCTCTGCTGCTGCTCTACAAACTGTCATTTTGATGGAAAGGCTGCTGGATATAAACTGAATTCAGATTTTGTCGGGTCAATTTCTCACGTTTCCTTGCCTGTAGTGTCAGTCATGTCTCAGAACATCAAAGTGAACAGACAAATGAAGTGTTAACGTTACATCAGTCAGTAGATTTCCTTTCCCATCAGTTTGAATGTGTTCTTCCACTGTGATCTGAAGTGTATACATTACATCACATTCTTCTCACAAGATGCTATTTCTATACAAAATGTTGTCTTTTTTATTAAAATACATTGTACACATGAACATGAACTCAGAGGGATTTATGTATATAACATACATAATTTAATAGCAAGGTGTAGTTCCATATCAAAATGCTCTCATAGCTAAAACCACCAGCAAATTTAAATTACAACTAAGACTCTCTGAATCCGGTTTCCCCTTCAACCACATTCTTAGGCTACATTCACACTCCAGGTCGTGATGCTCAATTCCAATTTTTTTGCTGAAATCCGATTTTTTGCGTGATTGTTCACATTATGTTTTAAATGTGTTTGTGTTTATTATGTCTGTATCTCTTTTTTGAGGTTTAATACACAAATGATGGTGATTGATTGATTGATTGATTGATGATTGATTGATACTTTATTAATCCCACAAAAAGGGGAAATTCACAAATGGCAGTGAGCTGAGCTCCCGCCTTGCTGTTGGGGAAAAAGAGGGGGCAGATACAATAGGGAAAGAGAGTAAAAAAAGCACAGTTTCCAGAATTAGGCTCCATAGGAAGCAAAATTATGGTCATGTACAAAAAAAACCTCACATGCACAATTAGCAGACAAGTTACTCACACATTACATTGACAAAGCAAGGTCAGAGAGAGATTAGGGGGGTATGTATTTGATGCGCATATGATCAATGGATGCATTGTGTCTTATCAGTTCTGATAGGAAGGTCAAGAATCCTTTCCCAGAGCATATCGTCCAGGTGTTAGATTCCATGATACTGTAGGTACCATGGCGACACATGTCCATAGAAAAGTTCACCTTGACATTAGTCAAGAATCCTTCCTCAAGGCATCCAGTGAGATGTTAAGGCCATGATAGCTCCATGGCGACACATGTCCATTAGAAAGTTCAGCCTGCCCGTTTATCAGAGTGTTGGTGAAAAGGTGACCTAAACATTATTAGACCTCTTGTTTCTAAACACTCAAATGTTAATTTTAGGTTACATTTCAACATGTTAAAGTAGAAACAGTGCATATAGCTTCTTTATAAAGTGTTCTTGCTAACAGTGAATAGGATAAAATAGAATAGAAGAATTAGAATAGAACATAACAGTACAGAATAGAATAGAATAGAATAGAATAGAAGAATAGAATGGCTTTGTGATTATGTTATGTTAGAGATATGTTATACGTGTGTCTGACAACCATAGTATCTTTTGATTCGAGGCCATCCAGTTTCTTAGCGTGATATTATCCATGGAGTTGACACAGAGCTTTTTTTTTTATTATTTGTCGTGTTTGTGTAGCCATTTACTCCCAGCTGTCAATACAGGACGTGGCTCCTTGGCCCGTTTACTCATCTCTTCATTTTAGATTAAATGGACAGTGTGGTCAGCACACATGCTCTCAGACCAGACCACTCACTGGCCCGTCTTAAATCTCATATTGATCAAGTAATCGGATAGACTGCCATCAATCATCACACCCGTGTTTAGTTTTTACTTGATCTGTTGGTGGTTTTGAACATCGTTTGTCTTCACAGCCACCTTGATCTCATGGTGTGATGATGTCATGTCGTTTTAGCACTGGTGCACAGCTGTAATTCACTTCCTGTGCTGCACCTTTCCATAATAAGTAAGTAGACAGTCAGCCTGATGCTGCTCATTACTGTGAGGATGCTCCAGTACATCCTGCCCCCACGTCACACACACACACACACACACACACACACACACATGCACATTTGTATGTATATCCCTGTTGGGAGCTTCAAATGACATAATCAATTCCCTAAGCCAGTGTTTCCTAAATTGAGTTCAAGGCTCCAGGATGTGTCATTGAGCCTTTTTTAATTGGGGCACTCATTTGCTTATTCATTTTTGGGGTTTTTTTTGTCCCCTTGGTTATTTGTTAATATTATGTACATTTTTGTTTGTTTTCTTAATCATTTTGTATTCATTCATTCATTTTATGATTTGTTGTCAGTTTGTTTTTTCAGAACTTTTGCTCATTTTCTTGTTGTTTTGTTCATATTATATTGTTAATTGATCACTATCATAATTTACTGTATTTCGCTGTCATTCATTTTCTTATTTTTTTTCTTTTATTATTTTGGACAAATTTTGTTCATTTTTTGATTCTTCTCTTAAATTTCATCAATTTTCCTGATTATCTTGTTCATTTTATGTTCATGTTTGTTCACTTTCTTAATTGATTATTTTTCGTCCATTTCTGATCACTTCTGCTCATTTACTTGATTATTTTGTTCAATTTCATCTCTTTTCATGATTTTTTAAATATGATTTTTGTTAATTTTATGGAATAGGTTGTTCATTTTGTTTCAATTTCTGGATATTTTTCACATTTTTGTGACTATTTTGTGCATTTTGTTGATTTAGAGATTATCTAGTTCATTTTGCATTAATATGGTGCATTCCAGTTTTAATTGGAAGTCGTAATTTTTAACTTTTTGTTTGGAAATTTCAAATGAAATGCCCCTCAAGTTGGCATTCCAACTTGGAAAGTCGTAGCCACCCCAGCAACTCTGACTTAACCATTCAGCACCACTACCCATCGAAACAACTGAATGAATGCCACTGATTTTTGTTGCATGTTTCATATTATGTCAGTCTTACACATTGTACTATTCATTTTTATCATTTAAAAAAAAAATTAAACTACTATGTTTTTATTTGGAAAATGTCACATAGAGTTGTTATCACATAGAATGCATACACGTTTGTAAGTTATCTATTCTCCAAATGAGCCGGTTTTCCTATATGCATCCATGTTTTTACGTCACTCCCAGTTCTGACCTCTGAATTCTGAGGCAAATGGAATGCACCAGTGTGCTTGCATTCTCCCTCCCCCTTAGTGGGAGAAAATGTAATTTCGGTATTGATGGAAACATTTGACAATGACAATAAATGCATTCTGATTCAAACGCATGGCTCCTGAAAAGATGCCACATTCTTACTCTAAGGGTGACCACCACAATGTCCCCACAGTGACAAGAAGTATTGTGGGTTCAGCTTTGGGTCCATACTAGGATATACGTACAGGATGAACACACAGATACAGAGGCTCCTGTTTTTCATGCCGTCAGCCTCAGTTCATTTCTCAGTGTGCTTTGCTCTCATGCACAGGAACCATCCAGGCTTTCTGCCCATCTTGTTCCTCTGTTCACCTGTACTTTGATATTTTTGGGTTGTTTATGATTCCTGTTCAGTGGGAACAGGACGATCTGAGCTTCATTCTGCCTTGTTAAAAAATTTAAACTCCTTGGTTAAATTCTGCTCTGCCTATTCCATGAACTTTTTCCATAATATCTGATGAAATGATAAACTGACCAACTGACATGAAGTGTGCCTGTTTATCAAAGCAGTGAAATGCGTCCCCTGTTGTTTTTAGAAGACTAAAATTGATGTAGTGTGTGATATTTAGTGATATGTCCATCACTCTCCTTTATGGTGGCTGTAAAAAACATAAAATGCCCTTGTTAGAGCCAGAAGATATTAATTCTGGATTATTTAAGTTTGGCTTATGCATGAAGGACAGCAGTGAGAGAAAAGATGCATTGTACCAGATAGATAGATAGATAAATGCATGAAACAATCAGCAAACAATTTGATATAAATATAAAATTGTTGGTTGATGGTTAATTGGTTAATGTTGACAGTGCAGGTTTCTTAAAAGTCACTAGAAAATGTGTGGAAATCTGAAGATGCTGTCAGATAATCACAGCACAGTGGCCAATCACTGCCTCTGGCCCAGGTTGTCCTTGCAAATGAGAACTGGTTCTCAACTGACTTACCAGGTTAAATAAAGGTTAAAGTAGGTCTGTACTCTCCAAGTGTTTTCTAATTTTAATGTGAATTGACAGCAATCAAAATATGACATCATGTTCCTTTTACAGGTATGTTAATATTTCCACATTAAAATATCTGAAAAACTAGGCCTGTGTTATTTATTTTGGATGACTTGTCTAATGCCTCTAATGATTTTTACGTTCAGGGAATATATATGCTTAGCGTTTCAGATAATTAACATAACTTCCTTTTCAAATAATAATAATGAATAAATGTGCAGGTAGGGGTGTGTAATACATACTTTATATGGGAGTTTGTCGTGGGTCCAGGACGGATTAATTGGTTTTACATGTATTCCTATGGAAAAAGTCAATTCGGATAACAAATCATTCGGATACTGAATGTGACGCTGGAACGGATTAAATTAATTATCTGAAATACCACTGTAACTGTAATTTGACACTATTTTAATCATAGTGCTTTTTGCGTGTGTGCATGCTGATTTATCATTTGAGTCATCTCATCTAAAGTTAAGATAGAATTTAACAAGTTATACCCATAGAGTGTATATAATAGATGGACAAACCTTCTGTGACATCACCCATAGGTTTCTGAAGAGCCATTTGGAAACCATATTGGCATCACCATCTACTCATTCTGATCCAAAAATAGACTTAAAAGGGTGTGCGTAAGGACCTGAGTTGGATTGACTGGAAGAGTAAAAAAGAATGTAAGAGAATTGTGTAAAAAGCCCCTCCTCTACAGTGTTCACAGAGTAGGGAGTAGGAATAAACTATAGTGACTAAAGCCACTGTTTGCACCACGCGTGAACTGTAAACTGCATATTCTTTTGATTAATATTTTTGCAATACAGAGTGAAAATATTTACATACGAACCACATACCAAAAATAAAAAGACAAAGCAAATACAATGTAGAAAAACTAAAACAAATACCATGAACAGTAAATTTATATAAATAAAGAGAGGATTAAGGGGTAAAAAATGGATGGATAGAAAATAATAATCATGTGGGATAACTAATACAGTCATGACAATAATAATAATAATAATAATAATTCTTACAACATTAATAATTATGATAATCATCATCTTTGTCCATATAATAATCATTCAAATAAATACATAATTAAAATAAGGAACTCAAAAGACAGCCAAACACAAGATATTTAAAACTCTGCCTGTGCCCCGTAGGTTCCCATCTGAGCTGGGCTGAACTGGTAGCGGTCCACAGGGAGGGGTGCTGTAGGGTCAGGGTGGAGGCCTGCCCCCAACAGGCCACTCTACCCCAGGCCCCACCAACCCTACTCTGGTGTGGTCATGTATTTCTTGTGTTTCCTTTTTTATTGGCTGTAAACATGTTTATTCACCTGTTAACATGTGACACTATGGGAATTGACTCACTTATGAAGCACAACCCTAGTGGACACTGACAGTACTGCAGTTTGCATCCCCTTTAGCTCAGCCAGGTTGAGGCTGAAGCTTGGTTTCTTTTTATTTCTTTTACTTTATTCCCTGCCATTTCAATTGAATGAAATAACAGAACATCAGTGTCCATCAATAAACATAATGTGAATAAAACTGCAATACATTACCTCATTTATAAACAGTGTTTCTCCCTGAGTCATGTCATGATTTTTTATCTTCATCATGACTCAATGCTAACTCAGGATGATATTACATTATAAACACCTAGTGGCACGAATGACACACTTGCCATTTAAATCACACAAGTAATCAGCTATACATCAAATAGTCCTTCACATTGACAACAGCTAACATATCAAATTCGCCATTGTTGCAGAATCCCAACACAGCAGAGACCCTCAAAACCACCTAGACCCTCATCATAAGCTTATCAGCTCAGACTTGCTTTGTTTAAGCATGTTTTTTGTCTGAAGATGCGCCCATTTGCATGTCATAGTACTGTATTACCAAACAAAGCTGCGTAAATGCTAATATGTCACAGAAGTGAATCAAAAAAACAGCTGTGAAGGAGCTGTGAGCTGCACATACATTTGTAGTTGCTGGTGATGTATTCATTTGTTCTTTTAACTATTTTAGTAAAGGAGGAAGCAGGAGAGGTGTACTTGTGACCTTTGCAAATAGTCATTTGTGTGGCTGAACAATCAAATGCATATCTGTGCTTGCACGTGTACACACACTGCACTCATGAGTACACCTGTTTGTGTTCACACACTCTTTTATGCATGTGTTGCCAAAATCCACACACATACAAATGCACCCAGCCTCCTTTGTGCAGTGTTTTGATCTTTGCAAAGTGAAGCTGGTTGATGTGTGATGAAAGCTGTGCATTTTTTGTTCAGATCAGAGTTGACCCTGGGAGAGAAGAAAATTAAAGACAGACAAGGTCAGGTATTTAGGAGAATTGTTTAACATTTTTGTATACATCACTGAAATCTCCAGTGAATCCTGCTTTTCTTTCCAACACCTGCTCTTGTTTGCAGCGTGGCTGTGTGCCATCCTGACCAGAGCGCAGGATGTGTCTGAACAGAATGCTTGATGTTGCACTTCTTTACAAACAGACTCGACCCGGCCGCCAGCAGGTCTGCCTATAGACTGTTGAATAGAAAAGGCCAACGGGGTTGAGCTGAGCTCACAGGGAGACAGTGAAACCAGAACAGAGAGGCAAACGACGCAGGGAGAAGACAGCCGCAGGCTAAAGTCTGTCAGGAGAATTGGTTTTTATTGTGTTGTTGGCTTATGAGGTGTGTTGCATTGAGGGAAATGATCACAGACTCAGCACCTGTGTTTACATTCATCCCGCTACTGTCTTCACATAGGCTCAGGCAGGAACCAGAGGCTTAATGATGTGCACTCATCTTTTATTTGGACTGAATGAAGAGTTTCACTTTACAGCGATGTGACAGTTCTCCACCTTCTGTATTTGTTCTGATGTTTACAGGGGTTTTCAGCCACACGTTGCAACAGGCTATCATCAGTGCGAAGGTCTGATAGTAGCACTCGTCGACAGGCAGATGGAGCTTTGTTGATGTGTTTGCCTCTTATCCTGTACCTGTGATTCAGCGCTAACTTCTTCCTGGCTCAACAAAGCTGACTGTCATCCATCCCTGCTTCCTACTGTGGCTGATAAATGGGAAAGTCTGCTGACTGGAGCCTCCTTTTGTTCTGTGATTAGCTGTGGATGATGCTTTATGTGTGTGCATGTGGGAGAGCAGGTCAGCATGTGTTTTTCCTATATGTAGCTCTACAGGTTGTATACGTACATTCTTCTCTCTGATCCATCTGATTGCAGACAGCTTTCTAGTTGGTCGTGCTTCCTCTGAGCGACTGCAGATACACGTCTGAACAAAAAAGGAGGAATCGAGGAGATAGTGTGCTACAACATTTCTATGCTTTGACATGTTTTCTTTTATCCTACCCCTCTGTTCGTTCTTGTCCCTTAGCCTTAGAAAGTAGCCAGCAGTCACTGTGTTGAAAGCTTCAAAGAATCTAATCAGACTCATGGAAACCTGGAAAATAACATTGTACTTTATTATTTCACCAATGTACCTCCATGTCTGAGCACTAAAAGCTTTTGAAATGGAACAGCATTTGACTGGAAATTATTTCAGTGTGTCTTGTAATACACATGAATACAAATCTAACTTTACAATATAAAATCCAGTCTTGCTTTGATGACAGTGATGAAAAATTGATTTAAGGTGCACATGGGAACTGCTGCTATTCCACTTTTAAACATAAATGATGTTTATAACTTAAGTTAAACGATCAATAACATTTACATACTATTGCTTGTTTAATCTAAGATTTGGAATATGGTGAGGAACATATAAAATATAACATTTTGTAAGTTTATAATAGGCAGTTTTGCAGAAGTTGTCCAGAAGCATGTAATATACAGGAAGTCCAGTAAGTAGTTACATTTTTTGCCCCATGAAACCTGCAAGTAAGGTCATCCCTGCTCTAGGGCCCTGCCTGTCAGTCATTGCATTACCATCCGTCCTAGTGCATTTGATCAAATCCGTTCATTCCCATGTGGACAGCTGTGACGCAATGTCTGAAAAGCTCCAGGACACATTCCAGGACTCCCTGCTATCCAATCCATGGTCTGGGATGCATTTGTAGGCTGAATATCAGAGACATTAAGAACTGAAAACTCAACTGATGTGATCTCTTCAGCACCAACAACATAATATTCAAGCTGTCACTGATGGTACTGCAGTTTTTGACACTCACAGCTCAGACATGGAGATTGTTACTTGGTCTTGCTGCTTTTTTACATGAATGATGCTTTGCCTCCCTCACTTTCTATCTGAATGCGGAAATATTTGAATGTGTCCATTTCACATAATCATTAACATGTTTAAGCACTTGAAGCTTTAATCATTGCTTGGCATATGTCATGCAGAAATAGAATGGTCAAAGTCATCATATTGATGTTTAAGGTGCACTGATTGATTCATGGCACCAGCTGTAGTGAATAATGTTGAGAGAAATCACTTCACCTGAAACTATCACTGTTCGTCTCTGAGGAGGACGATGTGTTAAGTTGACAACAAAATATTACAAAGCTGTCCAATAGTAATGTCCAATATACATGTATGTATTTATTTTTAGCTACAGAAGGAGGAGCTGGTCTAGTCACATACTGAGCAGCAGGAAATTCAGATAAGATCAGATTAACGAGGTAAGACACATTTGTAACTCCAGGTGTCAACATGCACACCTTTTGTTGGGCAGAGGTGTCTCAGGTTAATGTGATCTCTAAACAGGGCCTGTCTCTACAAGCTACTCAGCACTGCTGAAGCTCTCAACATGATCAAACCCCAAAGCCCGTACTTTTTCACTTGAAATGTGGCGAGATGACGACTCTGGTGTCAGTGATGTACAATATATAACTTGAGGGGTGAGATGCAATATGGACTGCTGACATGTTTCACATGGCAGGATACTTTGTTTAGCACAGTCTACAAATGTGGTATAATGTCATCAAGTTTCTCAACATTGACTGTAGAATGTATTTTTTCCATTATCCATTGATGGAATAACCTGGTCATTCAGTATATTCAGGTAGTCAAGTGACCTCATTCTTTGGACACATGACGTTGCTGAACCTAGACCAGGCTTGTACAGTAGGCACTAGGCATGATGGGTGATCACTTCATCCACTTCTCTTCTTACCCTGATGCCCCATCACATTAGAACAGGGTAAATCTGGACTCATCAGACAACATGACCTTCTTCCATTGCTCCAGAGTCTAATCTTTATACACCGTTGCAAATTGAAACCTTTTTTTTTTTTTTCTGATTAGTGGTTTTCTTAAGGCTACACAGCTGTTTAGTCCCAATCTTTTGAGTTCCTTCACATTGTGTGTGTGGAAATGCTCTTACTTTCACTATTAAACATAGCCCGGAGATTTGCTGTTGTTTTTTTATGATTTGATTTCACCAGATGTTTAACTTATTGCTGATCACGAGACAGTTCTTAACCCGATTTTAGTAGTTTCAGCAATCTCCTGAGATGTTTTCTTTGCTTGATGCCGATAATCTGACCCTTCTGAAACAGATTAACATCTTTTCCATGACCACAGATTTGTCTTTGACATGGTTGTTTAAGAAATGAGAAGCTACTCACTGCATCAGTTAGGGTTAAATCACTTGTTGCCAGATGAAACATAATCACCCATACAGTAATTATCCAGTGGGAGGCTCTTACCTTTTTGCTTAGTTAAATCCAATACTGGACACTATAATCTATAATATAATGACTTCTCCACCAAGTTGTGCAAGTCTGGTGGAAATGATTAGAACACTCTAACCCTAACCCTATCATTATTACACAGATTTCATTGAAAAATTTATGCATTCTGTTAATCCAAAATATAATGCAGTGGGACTTATTTTTCTAACAAATAATTGACCAAATTCAAAATAGAGCCAGTCAGAGATGTGCAGAGTAAACTAACACGGTACAGGAGAAAGTACTGTTACTTCATAACTACAATGACTCAGTAGGTCAAGTACTCGTGAAAATAATTGCTTGAGTAAGAGTAAATAAGTATTTAATAAAAAACTACTCAAATAGTGAGTAACTTGAGAGATGTAACTGATTCATTATATATTAATATACTGTATTTTGCTTATTTTAATTTTTGTATACAGTTGATTATTTTGCTAACCTTTGTTTTTAATGCTTTATTGATTATTTTACTAATTTATAATTTGTAATATTTATAATGTAATTTGTTTCACTAAATTTGTTCATATTTTATTGATTATCTTGTCTATTTATATTTTGCTTCTTATTTTTCTGTTTTGTTGATTTTGTTAATATTTTGTTAATTATTTTACAAAATTTGTTCATGTTTAAATATTTGATACATTTTGTTTCTTTTGCTGATACATTATTATTTTCCTAATTTTGTTCATTATGTTCATATTTCATTGATTATTTTGCATTTTGTACTTATGTTTTGATATTTGGTTGATTACACTACATGTTTTGGGTCACTCAGTTATTTTGTTGATTATTTTGTTTAGATTTGGTCATTTCTTTCACTAACTTTGTCAATATTTTCTTGATTATATTGCTTATTTAGTGTATTTCTGTCTGTTGTTTATTCTGTCGATATTTTATTTTGATTATCCTTCTAATTTTGTCCATTGTTTCATAATTTGTAAATATTTTCTGCTTTTTTTGCTTATTTTTGTGTCCTCTGTTGATTGTTTTATTGTTCAATTTGTTCATGTTTTAGTCATTACTTTTCTCCTTGTGCTTAATTTGTTGATATTGCCTATTTTGCTCAGTCTGTTAATATTTTCTTGATTACTTTGCTCATTTTTACTAATTTTGTTGATATTCCAGATGTTTAAAAATGACTCGTACTCATTGAGCTGTGGCCAAAGGCAACTGAGTACAAATAAAATGTATCCTACCAAACAACTCTTCTCAGGAGAACATCCATCCATCCATCCATCCATCTATTTTCTACCCCTTAATCCTCGTGAGTACATACATTAAAAAAAACAAACTTCTCAAGTACGTGTAATGGAGTAAATGTACTTGAGTATTACCCTCCTTTCAAGCCCGCTCTTTCTGGTTACACAGGTATAAATTCATGACACCCACTCATCTAAACCTTCTCTTGACTTTATTTTCATCTCTAGTCCGATCAGCTGAAAACAGTTCTTACTCTTTCTGTACCACCATAGATAATACAAAGCGTGCTCAGCCCTTAAGTATGAATAATGTTGTCACTTATTTGGAAAAAAATGTTCACCAATCACTAAACTCATGTCCTGACTAGGTAATAGGCCAGAAATGTGTTTGAGAGGATAAATGAGCCTGATAATGAATTTTCTACATAGGTCACAGGTCAAGGCTTTAACAGCAGAAAATGTCCAAAAGGTCTCCTGAGCAGGCAGCGTATTGGCCAATTAGAAGAATAAACACAAAGTCATTCAATGTTTCACCTGTAATGCGGTTGCTATTGTCTCCACTAGAGTTGGCAGCACAATCTGGAAGTCATTTTTCTCCAATAATAGTCTGAATGATTTATTTCCTTCATGCTTCCTGCTCGTGTTGTTTTATCAATACAGATGAAGGGGTGGGCTCGAGGAAGATAGGATGAACAGTTCATCTCTGACAGCGTCCAAGGACTTGTGTGAGCATGACTGGACGCAAATGTGTGACAGACAGAAAAAGCAAAGATGGATTGCTCTGAGGGAAAGAAGTAGGCTCAGTGAGAGTTTTATTAGAGCAAAAATAAGACATAATAATTATCTGCGCAGCTGAGGTCTCTTTGTAGAAGCATTTTTAAATTCACCTCTGCCTCCTTGTTCTCATTTTGTGATCACATCACATCCACTGCTGGTTTTACACATTGGCTGCATTGACTATGTACTGCTGGCATCGGCATTCTCATTAAAAGTATTAAATAGCATGTTGTAGGTGAAAAAGATGAAAAGTCGATAGTTTGTCAAAGGTTCCTGGCTGATTGTGTGATATACTGCAATATGGGCACTTTTATTATTGCTATTTCATTATCTACTTTATATAACCAGCTAAAATCCTCACTGAGACCAAAATCTCCTTTCCAAGAATGACCTGATGAGACAGCATCAGAGACAATGTTACGACAATTAAAGACAGAACAAACAGCCAAAGCACTGCAAATGAAATACATGCTGTTTTTTTTTTTTTAAATGAATAAAAGATCAGGATTAAAAGAAGGCCACTTCCAGGTGGTTTCAGTGGGTCAATTTTTTATTTTTTTTTTTGCAGTGCAGGACGCTAGTCAGTTTTCAAATGCAGTATAACCACGTATCACTATTAGGTGTGCTGAAGCCCCATTCTCATGGATCACACCACTATAAAAGATTAGATGAAATTCAAATAAAAATACACTTCCACTTTTTCAGGAAAATGTTTTAAATCTACTCTACCTGATTAATTCCATGCTTGTTTGGTTCCTGGCAGTTGAAGCAGGAGGCAGAGAAAACAAAACAAAGTGCCACCCTCATCACAACCAGCTTTTCCTCATACCAGCTTCTTGAAAAAGGCCACGTGTAATTTTTTAAACTGTCTTGGGTTTGTTGTTTGATATACTACATTTGAATGCAGATTATACAGGGTACTCATAGATTGTATAATGTATAGCTCATTGATTTATATGTTTATGTTTTTGTAAAATTATTTAATGCAATTTTTCTTCTTCTTCTTCATGTAAGACAGTTGGGGTGGCATCTTAGCACCCTCTATTTACAGGTCTCCATTGGTCACAATAAGGGACTATTTTCTTTGTTTTTTTAAACACAGATTTGAATCAAAGATCTATAAAGGAAGACAATTCACTGCAGACTCTACAATTGATAACACACCCTTCTGACTCCAAAAATGTTAACTTCTTGTCAGAAAACTCAAGATATGATTGAAACAGGATCAGCTGGAGGTTTCCAAAAAAGATGTACCATGGATTGAGGAGACTTGTTTAAAGTTTTTGCTAAAATTATTCCAAGGTAATTAGTTTCTTCTTGTTTGTCACAAATTAAATATGAATGAACAACTGAAGAAATGTATACCAAAAAGATAATGAGGGCACCAGTGACTGCATGCATAATAACACAGAAGTGTTTTGGCACGATCCATTTTAATTCACATGATTATTTACAGCAAAAAATGCAGCTTGAAACATTCAGACAACATAATAAGCACCTGATGCTGTTGAGAGAAACACCAACAATTGAATTTTCCTTTTTTTGAAATAATATAACCTTCTATGAACATTTGCAGCAGCTGCAGTAACCTTCACATTCACAGTACTGCACCGTACACTGCTAATGAGAATAGCATGTAGCACCCAGTATATATGCATGCAGCATGGAACATACAGTATAACATGTAATTACCCACACAAACAGAGTCAAGGTGTGGGAAGGTGATGGTGCTCCGATTCAAAAACAAATGAAGCTAGGTTCACAAAACTTAGCATGCAGGTTCAACATAAAACTAGCAGCTGTAGCTATAATTTGGAGCCTAAAGAACACAGAGTCATAAAAGTTCACAATTGGTTTTGGAATATGGTGACCCTACTATCAAAGGTAGGGTCACCAAGTTTGAACACAGGTTAGAATGGGCGTGGGTCTGCATCTCTATTAAGTGTAATTCTAGTTCATTTCATATCAGCCATTGTCATTTTTTTCTTCTCATTTAGCATGTCTTGAGAGCAATATATGTTGCTTGTATCTTGTAGTTTTTGCTGGGCTGCAGTGGTGTGTGAGCACAGACTTTATGAGGAGAAAAGCTATTTTCCCACTGCTAATTTCAACAGTCCTGAGGCTGGAGTGGATTATGCTACTTTCTGTTTGTCTTTTTATCAATTCATAAAATTATACATTGTCTGTTTCGGGTTTTAAGATATACTTTTAAAAGAAGGGCTTTATGCCTCAATGGAAAAAGTTGAAAGTAAGAGGAACATTTGTGTTGATTTAGATCCTACGCTGCAGGGAATGATGGGAAATATGTTAGTGTTTGCTGAGTGTGAAGGAGGGCAGCCTTCCCTCAGGCCTTCAGCTCCTCCCTCAGGTTCATTCGACTCCCACCACTCCAGCTCAGAGTGTTTCTTTGGCTTTGACTCAGCCATCCCCCACACATCTTCTCATAATCTACACTCTCTCTGTTGCAGCCCACTGCTTCTGTGTGTCCCTAGAGGTTTGTAAGATCCATGTTTCTGATGTGGCTCCAGGAGTGTTAGTACCTCTGGGGTTCGTTTTTGCATTTCATGAGTGTGCATGTCTGTCATAGAAACAGAGGGATGGTGGTCCTTCTTTCCATTGGGCAACATGAGCTTAAACTTTCTGAAATCTTTTGGGTAGTTTGTTCTGGCTAATTCTTAAATGACTCTTTATTTCCGTTAGACACAGTAAGATTGTTTCCACTTTATTTTTGCTTTCATTCGTTTTTCTAATCATACACAAAAAGGGAGTCTTCAGTATAAAATGTGTGTTTATGCATAGGACTGCAACATAAATTTGGGCTTGATAGAAAAAGAAACATTTTTCATAATGAACATTTAACACTACAGAATTCACTTAAAAATACAACAAAACTCAGTAAGAAAATATCTTCATAAAAATAGTGCAAACATTGTTTTAACAGTACAATATGAAACCTTTGTGTTCTTTTTTATGATATGTCACTTTTCCACCAATGGAACATTTCCAGCTCTGTTCAGTTCAGCATAGCGTCACTCTGCTAGGGACCAGCATGTTGATTTGACACTGCTGACTAATGCCTGGCTGGTCATTACTGTAACACAGTGTGACCTTGCCTCAGTGTGACTGCAGCTTCAGTGATGGTGGAGGAAACCTACAACCATAACCTTCAAAATTAAACACAGTTTTTTTCAGGTCAGCATATAGTTGCATGAGTTTAAAGGAAAACAACACAAAATTAGAGAATTGATATGAAAATTGAAACATACCAAAGAGTTGATATTGCATACTTTTAACATTAGTCCCTCATGTACGTACCTTTTTCAGACATTTGAACCTCACACTGTCATGACCTCCTGGGTGCCGCCATGTTGTCCTTTAATCTGGGTATCCAAGGCGTGTGGTTTTCCTTTCCGCACGCCATGGATACTATGACCTGGATGACTGAGAATCTTCACAGACATGTAATCTGGGTACTTCTGTCGTCAATGATAACATGTGGCCTGTACATCTCAGCGGTGATATAGGCCACTGGTCTTGAAAACAATATGACTTCAAATTCCCGAACCAGACTGCTGCGCTGTGCGGTGATACTGCTGCTAGCTGGGGATATTAAATTAAATGCTGCACCCCAGGTAGCTGAGGTGCTAAACTCACCGGTAATTTCACCTCCAGCTCTCAACAGCAAAGTAAAAAAGAAATCAGATTTTTTCATAAATTCCCACATCGAGTTATGGTTGAACAAATATCTGACCCAAAAACATTTTTTGGGAGTTGAGGAGAATGTTACCCAAAAACCACTACATAGATCTGTTTACAATTTATTGGTTTCTACAGTCCATCTAGGCATGTTAACACAATAAGAAGGTTAAAAGCCTGGCACATATACAAATATGGTTTCAGAAGGTCTAAACATGGTGGAGCGAGTGACTTGAATGTTATTTTTGCCATTTTTGAAGGGCTGACATGCCTACCAGTTTTGATGTATAACAAATCTTTTGTATATTCTTAGACAGCAGGTAAAGGTTTATCGTGATACAGAATTTCAGTTCACTAGGACATGTAGTACTTGAGATACTGACATTTGAAATTAGACAAAAATTAAGTCCCGCCAAACTCGACACTTACCCCCCTCACTTAATTGGCCACATCTTGAATAGTCCTCATCTGAATTCACAAAAATTTTACATTTCACCTATTAGATAAATAAGGCATAATCGGTAACATCCTCAGGATTTTGTGAGACGAAAGTGCGTGCGATGTCCTGAAAATTAGTTGAAATGGGATGGAATAACCAGTGTATATAATGAAGACCTCTGTAACACTGATTTGAAGGTGAGAAGGGTAGAAGACTGCTATGATCTTCTGGAATAATTTTCATGTGAAAGAATTTGAGATTTGGAAATAAATGCATCACTTATGATAGAGACATGTTGAGTAGGACCTTTGCGTAGAGGACTAGTGACTTCAATTTGTGCAATTTGAACCACCTACTGCATGTCACTATCACTATTTTTGGTACAGCTGCTGCAGCCTTTTTTGTCACCTTTTGTCAGTTTTCCTTGAATAAGACGTCTTTATAGCCTTTCTGCTTCATATAAAACAATCAAACACATGGAATTCAAAGACACCTGATATAAGGTTATTACAGCATGGTAACAGGACAAAAAGGAAACTAGCAGTGAGAAGACAATGACAGACTGAAAGCTACTGTGATCACTTGCCCAAGCAGGAGATAGCAATACTTCTGTGTTTAATTTCAGCGGCTGCCATGGAAACATGAAACAGGCATTGAAGACGCTTTTTCAGGAGGTTGAAACATTTACAATCACTTAACACACACACACCTCATCACAGTGTTTTTCCCCACAGGCAATAAGATTTTTTTCCCCCAGAGAAGTCAGCAACAATCAAGAAAATGAAGACAGATAGAAGCCAAATGGGGGGATCACTTGTTGAATCACAGCACCATGTAGCTCCATAACAAGTGTTTAACTATTCTTCAGTACATTAAAGCAACAGGAAACCTCAATTCACTCTGCAGAACACATTTTGACCTAGAATTGAATTGGAGACATTTGGATAAGGTACAAAGCATTTTCCTAATTGTGAAAACTTGCATAATGTTGAATCTGATTAGGACCTCGTCAGGGTCGGTAACCATGGCAACCATAGACGGTGACTGTGGCTTGTTTCTAGCCAGCATCATTTGAGGGAAATGAGAGATCGCAAGGGCTGAGGGGTGCATCTCTATCTGTTGCCTGCTGAGACGAGCATGAAGGGGGAGGAAGGAGCAGGAGCAAGTGTAAAAAAGAGAAAGAACATGTAGCACATGGAGATCACTGATGGACTGAAAGAGAGAGAGCAGGAAATATGAAAGCAAAGGAACAACAAAGAGTTCAGAGAAGACTGACTTCTATTAGCGGAACAAGGAGGGAGAGTGAAATGTTTTGCTTGAAGTCAATTACTGCTCTTGTTGTCCGGAGTAATGAGTCTGGCTGTGTGTCGTGCTGCTGTATTCCCCTCATTAGTTGCCGGTGGAGGACAAATACAATGTTTTGACAACTCTACTTTCTACATGTTTGTGTGTAACTGGTGAACAAGAGCTGGCAGGTTTCTCCTAGAGAGCCGGGACCAGATAATAAGTGAGAGCAGTCTGTATCCTACAGTGAACCATGTTTAGAGCAACAGTTTTTTTTTTTTTTTTGTTTTCTTAGAGATGACTCACTCGGCTCTGGGTTTCCATTCTTGTTGCTGGTTCTTGCTGCTCATGTTTCTTTCTCCTCCATGGCTTATTCACCAGTGTCGTCAGAGAGGGACTTGTTGGTTGCCCCCAGCAACACAGAGCTGCTGATCAAACTGTCTGACATGTTTTTAGAGCTGAGATGTTGCATCCAAACTGTCATGCCAAGAATATTGTTCCCACTGGATGAGTCTGCAGTCAGTACATTTTATGTGTTGCACATGAACTTGATGGAAGTGGTGGGTGTTACTGGTGGATGGATGATGTCAAACATGGCAATGGTTCCCAATGGGTGGGTTGGGAACCAAAAGCAGGTCACAGATTTGTTTTGAGTGGGTCTCCAAGAGTGTGGTTTAAAAATAAATACATAAAAACTTACTCGCTATGTACACTCTCTGGCCACTTTATTAGGTACACTTTGGCATACTGAGTTGGACTATGTACGGTAGCTATCATAACATGGTACACTGTGGTCATTAAGGGGTAGACATATCCAGCAGCAATACTCATGTAGACTGTGGTGTTTAAACAATGCACAGTTATGACAAAATGTGCCACCACTGGCAGGCTGAAGAGTTGATACACGGTAGGACGGATCCATGCTTTCATGTTACATTTCTCCATCTCTCTCTCATCTGTCAGAGTGGCAAGATAAGATAAAGCTTTATTAATCCCACAGTGGGGAAATTCACATTTCTCCTATTTAAGGAGGAGTAGCCACTGCAGCATTGGTTGTGCCGCTATTTTTGAAGAAAAAGTAGGTGGGGGAGGAAAACATTCAGGGTAAGAGAGGAAAAAAAGAGCATTATCAGAACGAAGCTCCAGGGGGATACACACAAAAAAAAAACCTCAGCGGACATTTAGCATACCGTTACATGATACATTACATTATAAAAGCATTCAGAGGGCGTTCGGTAGTGTGTGTTAATCAGCATGCATGTCCTTGGCTGTGTGTATGTAATATAAGCCCAACGAGACCATGTGACTCGCCACAATCTAAGCATCTCAGTTCGCATGGTGCAAGGGTGATAACACAGCAGTTGCCATGGAGAAACATCCCTGATAGTAGCCTGTCTCGTATCTTCATCAGGTGGCTGTGAGAAGTGGTGCAGGGAGGAGCACTAATCCTCCTTGCTCTCAGGGGGATTTTCAGCTGCAGGTCGACAGCAAAAGGGTGCCAAAACAAAAGATAAAAGGCATTCTTTATTCAAGAGCCGAGGCTGAAGATTCCTCTGATTTGAGTCTATCAAAAGTGAGAATTACTAAATAAATTAGGACTTTTCACAACTTCTGTTGACCACCATTGTTGAGTCCAAGTGAATTGCAGTGTTAGTTTCCTGTTCTTAGCTGACCCAAGTGTCACCATGTGTGATCTTCTGCTGCTGCTGCGGCTTTAAGGTTTGACATGTCGTACATCCACAGATGCTCTTGTCCATTAGTCAGTTGTAATGAGTGGTCATTTGAGTTACTGTTGCCTTTTCTTAGGCTCGAACCAATCTGACCATTCTCCACTGATCTCTGGCATCAACTACCGTATTTTCCGCACTATAGGGCGCACCGGATTATAAGGCGCACTTGCGTCATGCATCCACCAGATGGCGGTGTG
>JAQQAE010003947.1:0-19439 GCA_029823295.1 Pseudamia nigra | reverse complement strand
GTTAGCTTGGCTAACAGCTGTTAGCTTTGCTGAGACCCGGAAGTGACTATTCGTTCTCCGATTAAAACCTCGTTGTCTGAGTGAAATTTTTTGCAGTTTTTTTCTTCAGTAACCGAATTTTTGTTGTCAGAAGAGTTTGTTGTCCAAGATATCACTGTATATGTGATTATGTTCAAAATGTGCTGTGCAAAAGTCTTAGGCCCCCTTGTGTATGTTCTTGTGTCTCACTATCAAGTTGTATAATGTATATAATAAGTAATACATGCACAAAAATGAACAAACTTTATGCTGAATTCAGTACAGAGTGGTATTTGGAAATATCCTCCTTTAGTGTAAATAAAAATACAGAAAATACGTGCAACATATAAATCAGAACTACAAATTATTTCAATAGGCCAATATCCACATTTAGTAAGACTTTTGCATATCACTGTATAGATATAATTTTAATAGCTTATAAAAATACCTGTGAATTTTGCAAAAGTGGATCTTACTGTGATGACCATTGGAAAATGTGGGCCATAAGGGAGCATGAAGTGATAATGACAACCTAGTTATGTACAGGCATATATTAAACTAATCTCTGAATTTTATTAATAAATATTGGCTTACTATGCTGTAGATAGCTTTGAATGATTAGTGGTGAGTAGAGTATAGGGAAAGTAAAGTAAAAGTATTATTCATTTTTATGATTCAAATTGAAGTAAAAGTGCTCATAAACACAACTACTTGAGTAAGAGTAAAAAAGTGTCACATAGAAAAACTGCTCAAGTTGTGAGTAACTTCACAACATGAAATTTATTACAACCTAATATAGCAAGCTCAAACACTGTATTTTTGTCATTTTTTGTTATTTTTATGATTATCTTGATTATTTTTTTGGTTTTTTTTTTTTTGCTTATTTTGTTCATTTTTTAACTTGTTCAACTAGTATTGTTCCTCTATTTGCTGATTTTTACAAATTTTGTTGTTCATTTTGATCTTTTTTTATTCATTTTTGTTAACATTTTTTATCATTTTTTCAGTTTCAAGATTGCATTGTTCATTCTTGTTAATTTACTTGATTATTTTCTTTGTTTTAGTTCATTTTTTGCTTATTTTCTTCATTTCACACATGGGTATTCCCACTAGGGGGGAGGGAGACTGTGGTGACCTGACCTAATTTGCATATTTCACAGGGTCACTAGGTGCAAACATTTCAATTTGGGTTCTACAAACCTAAGCTTTGGTGTAGTGTCTCTGAAATTTTATACATGCCTACTACACCTTGGGGGACACCGTACAGTGTACCAAGTGACCTGGCCTTGACCTTGAAGATCAGTCAGGTCTGAAAGTTAAGTATCCCACTTACAGACCTTGCATATGTTCATATGAGCAACCTTAGGGCCGAGCATGACCAAACGTTACACGAGTACTCCCACTAGGGGGGAGGGTTACCATGGTGACCTGTCCTAATTGCATATTTAATTAGGTCACAGGGTCACTAACTGCAAAACTTGTCTTTTGAGCTCTGTAGACTTATGCTTTGAATCTAGATCTCTAAAATTGTATGTGTACCTACTAGGGCCCCACCAGCTGGGGATTAGCCAATTCACAGCCTTCTTGCTTTATGTTGTTGCTGTTTGCGATTATTTTTGTACATTTTTCCTGATTTTGTTGCTTACTTTGTTAATTTTGATAATTTTCTTGACTATTTTACTCAGTTTTTTCATTTTATTGATTCGGTTCTTCCCTTATTTTCAGGTTTTTCTTACTCCTAGTTTTAAAGATGTAGCAAAATGTATACTTACATTTTTTTCATCACAAATGTAACAGAGTAAGAGTAAAAAGTATGCTGCAAAACAACTACCGTACTCTCTGAAGTTCATTTTATGGGGAAAACTATAACTCAAGTACTGTACATGTAAGGAGTAAATGTACTTGAGCACTACCCACCTCTGTGAATGTGGAAATATTTTTTTTAATAGAACCTCTAGTCATATTTGTGTTTTAGAAGCAGAGCCGATGGCCGATAAATCTAATGTACTTTTCTCCACTTTGGCCAATGCATGGCTGAGCAGTAATAAAGTGCCATAAAGGAGGGATAAAATATTTGCCTGTGAGTTTTAACTAAGTATAATGCTCTTAAAATCAGCTCGCACAGTCCAAATTATGACAAGCCAAGCTTTTAGAGGCGTTCTCTTCAGGCAGTGAGCAGCTCTTATATCAGTCACACACCAGCTCTTTTCCAAAGACTGTAACGTCTTGTCATTCCCTGGGAAGTCAAAGCATTCTGGGTTTGTCATCTTGTGCGAGGAAGGCCAGTCATCGCTAACTGTCACCGTCAATATACACCTGAGCATTTTTGTGTCACCACGCTACGTACACCTCGCGAGTGTATGAGTGAGTAGTGTCTGCCATGTGTGTGCAAGCAGAACGGCTGTTCGGTGCATCACTTTGACTGACGTAACCCTGGTGTTGACAAGCAACAGACACCTTGACTCTGAATGCAGTCATATCCAGTGACTGATTCAGACACAGAGAGAATGAGGAAGACGGAAAGATGGAGTGAAAAGAGACGGAGACAGTTTAAACCTCTTGAACGTGAACGGGACTGAAAGCCTGCTGTCATTTTAGATTTCTCTTCACTTGTCACATTTTCTCTTCCATTGAAGAGAAGTCTTTTTAATATTCAGAGCACTGCATGTCTCGCTGCCTCTACTGTATGACTCCACTGCCACATTTGTTTGGCGTAAAACATCGCGCTGTGTCTGCTGCTTTCATTTAGACTACTCATATTACCTCTAACACGACGTCTGTAATGCAGTCAGCAGAGCTACGCAATACGTCAAAAAATATCACCACCATAAGCATTTATATATCAGCCGACAGCAACAATTATCACAACGAACATTAAATCATTACTTTATTTGAGTTTAAAGGTTGAATTTTGATCCTGAGGAAAAGCTGAAGAAGCTAGATAACTTGTTCTGGTGTTAAAGAGCTGAAACAAGATGAAAAAAGGCCAATGCAACTTAAAAAAAAAAAAATTAAACAAGATGAAAACAATGCAGAAGGAACGACGGGACAAAAGCATAAAGGAGGCAATAAGATGCTACAAGACAAAAGTGACATAGAAGTCAAAAATGTTATAAAAGTTGGAATAAGATGAAAATAACTCAAGATAAAATGATGTAAAAGATGAAAAGAATTATTAACTTAAAGTAATTAACCAAACAAGGCAAATATCAGATAAGTGATACAACAATAAAAGCATAAAAATTGCTATCAGTCAATGTAAATCATTTGTTGTTTAAAAATAACATGACGTCACCTGCAGTCTGTGATTTATTACTTTTTTGTATTAATTTATTATCTGTTGATTCTGGTAGCTTTCACAATAAATATCACATTATTTTATTCAAATTTTAAGCCAAAATTTTGGTCCTGAATAAAACCTGAAGAAAGCAGACAGTTCAAGTGTTTATAAAATGTAAAATGAATAAGGGCTAATAATGACATAAGGGATCAAAAAATACAAATACTCTTCGTGACACAAAAACAAATATAAATAGGTTTACGTCGTGTAGAAAACATCATGAAGAAAGAAAAAATAAGAAAAGGATGGAATTTATATTGAAGCAACAAGACAAAGACTCACCTGTACTCTATAATTTTCTGATTTACTGCTTATTTTGTTTTGTCCATTCTGTGTTTGCGTTTAATCAAAACAGATGGAATGAGTGCAATGTGAATTCTTAACACAACATTTTGAAATACTTCAGCCAGAATGACTTACTTCTCATCCAGCTGTAGCATCTGCAGAACTCCTACCAGGATCTCATCTCATCTTTTTGTTCGAGTGTGAATCTGATGGGTCTCCCTCCTATGAATCCTGTCTGTGTGTGCATCCAGGCGTGCAATGAGTTCACCACCCATGTGATGAACCTGCTGAGGGAGCAGTCGCGAACACGGCCCATCTCGCCCAAAGAGATCGAGCGCATGGTCAGCATCATCCACCGCAAGTTCAGCTCCATCCAGATGCAGCTGAAGCAGAGCACCTGCGAGGCCGTCATGATCCTGCGCTCACGCTTCCTCGACGCCAGGTCTGTGGGGGACTCGACAGCACTGGCGTCACCAGATTTGATGTGGTTGCTCCATTCTGTGAGCTCTTTTTGTCTTGTTTGCAGTGCCCTAGTTAGAGTTAAGAGTGGAAGAGGACAAATTGTCTTGAGGAAATAATTTTTCATTTCAGCAAAAATCATGGGCCAAATTTGCAGCAATTGTAAAATTGAAACAAGAGTAAGTCAGCAAGTGTTTTGGCAGAGAATGGACATAAAAAAAGAGCAAACTAACAAATAATGACATAAATAATAAAAAAATGTTAAAAAACAAAATAAACAAAAAAGGAAAGAGAAAACAAATAATTAGGAAAATAAACAATGTCGGTAGCAAAATCAACAGGATGTTAAGAAAATGAAGAAAACTGAACAAATTAAGAAACAAAATGAAGAATAATCAACAAAAATAATCTTGAAGTTGAGTAATAGTGAGTAAAATAACAAGAGAGATGAACAAAGCAATCAGCAAAAGTAATGAAAACAACAAAACACCTAAGAAAATGATCAATGTTGGATGCAAAATGAACAACACACTCAGCAAAAATAAGTACAATGAACAAAACAAGAAAGAGAGTCCAGAAACTATGAGTCACAAACTGGTGCAGTTCTAGCGCTGGTCAAACAACCAGCAAAATGGAGACAGCTGTATCAGGAAGAGCATTCGACGTAAAATTTGACCAAAATAAACGTGCAAAACATATTTTCAAATGCAATTGGAAGCAGAAACAAAATGAAGAAACACAACATATGAAGCAAAATGACAAAAATTTAACAAATGTATTTATAAACAAGGAAAACCAGAAGCAAATTAAGAAGAAAATGAACAAAGCGATAAGGAAAAGGAAGAAAATTAACAAAATCACCAAGAAAATGGGCAAAATCAGAAGCAAAACAAACAGTGAAAACAAAAGCTATTAACAAGAAATGAATTAAGATAATGAATAATTTTTAGTGCATGTCCCCTGTGCTGGGCAGTACATTGAATACTTGGTTCATTTTCTTTTAGTGTGCTCTGTTTTGGGGTTTTTTTGTTTTGTTTTGTTTTGTTTTTTTTTGTTTTGTTTGTCACCCTAAACCGATTCTTTCAAGAGGGAAAGTAAAAAATATTTCCTTGTTCATAAAGTTTCTTCTGCTTTTGGATTTCTGTGCAGGCGAAAGAGGAGGAACTTCAACAAACAGGCAACAGAGATCCTAAACGAGTACTTTTACTCCCATCTCAGTAACCCGTATCCTAGCGAGGAGGCCAAAGAGGAGCTGGCCAAGAAATGCGGCATCACAGTGTCACAGGTAATAAAAAAATATATGATAATATAAGGTAAATAATAATTTTTTTAAAACTGAAATTAGGCATTCTCTGGCCTTAAAATCTTACAGGATAATAGGTTTGACATCAACCTACATTAAAGAGATATTAGAGTACATTATTTGGGGAACAACAACTCTACAGTTTTTTAAAATTTTATTATTATAAATAGAAGACAAACAACAGTCACAGCAAATATTATATATTTAATAATATGTATAATAAGCCAAGATGCAATGTAGAAAATAAATCACACTGTCAAGATAAAAGAAATACATCCAGAGAAAAAACATAATAAAAACTGTCCAAATGTGGGTTTAATGACATCTTATACATTTTCTCACATTCCTCGGCTAATGGGTGTTGTTAGTGGGTAAGGGTCAAGGCGGTACCGTGAGTCACCTTTCTGTGGGTCTCCAAAAAGCCCTGGCTCCTGTAGAGATACAAAGGACTTCTCTCTGAAAATAACAAGATATAATGAGTAAATACATTTTTGTCACAAACTGGAACCTGTAATAAATGATCTGATGGTCCCCCTTTAAGGTATCAAGGTAAATAATCTGGCAAATCTCTGCATTTCTGGGCTTTGATTGGCAGATGTATGTGACAGCTCTACCTACTTGTGGAGTTGGACCAAGTTGGACAATTGCAGCTTCTATTTAACAAAACACTTGTTTTGACTTGCACACAGTTTGACTATCGTTGTGGTAAACATGTTACACTAACAACAACATAAAATGGCTTTGTTAGTGACGTAAGCTAGCATTTAGCATTAGCTTACCCTTAAGACCCCCGGCCAGTTGCAGTCTCACCACTCTACCCCCATTTGTCCAAATTTGGTTACGTTGCCCTTTTCTAAAATGACCAGGAAGTCCCACCCAGTTGAGAAGCCACAGTTACTCTCTCCACCAATATATATACAGTCTATGACACTGGTCTACTGCTTGTTAATAATAAAGTACACTGCAAACACTTTGTTCTGACATCTTCAAGACATAGTCACTAGAAATGTTAGACATGTTGAGTTGCATTTAAAACCCTGGTCATGCTACTAGAGACATGTTTAATACTTAACCGTTGTATTGTCTTCAGTTTTGGCAGTGAAGGTAGATGTGATACTCAACCCACACTACACCCTCCACTGTACCACAGAAATTAGTAAAAATTTGTTATGGGTCAGTTTGATCCGAATACCACAGAAGACTTAACTAAAAATCTAAAATAAATCATTTAAAATCATACAAGAATAGTGTGTTTTATGCACTGGCGCAGTAACAATTGTTCTGAAAAATAATAATGGCAGTAGAATTGATCATGGATGCTTATTCCATCTCATTGCGGGTTCAACCAAACAGTATCTAAGTGTGAATCTAGTGTGTGATCATTTCCATCCTCACAGAGATGAATTTAAATGCCAGTATGATAAGATGAGAAGAAAGGTTTTCTATACAAGAGAAAATAATGTTTCACACAGAGATAAAATATGAAGAGGACAGAAATATTACACTGATCTCCTCATAACGTAATTTGTCTTGGAGGATTTATACTCTTACTTCAGAAATAGTATGGAGTAAATACATAAGTGCTGGTGCAAAAGGGCATTTTATTCCTGTTTTCAATTGCTGTATTGTTGTAAACTGGCTGAAGTGTGTAACTGTTCTATTGACAGGTATCAAACTGGTTTGGGAACAAAAGAATCCGGTACAAGAAAAACATTGGCAAATTCCAAGAAGAGGCCAACATGTACGCAGCAAGGACCGCAGTAAATGCAACCAGTGTGTCTGCTCACGGCAGCCAGGCAAACTCACCATCAACTCCCAATTCAGCAGGTGAGACATTACACTCTGTAGAGGTGTTTGGTTTAGTCAAGGGAGGGTATGAAAGCAGAGCATACAACATGGGCTGTGTTCAAAATGGCTTACCAGAGAGTACATACTGCATGCTTATGTACTGAATTCTACGTGTTATTTTATACAGCAGTATACAGCACAGTATGCTGCATCAACATCCTGCATTTAAGAAGATTTAAGAAGCAAGGCATAGGCTTCACTAATGATATGATTCACGCTATCCCATAATTAGGCAAAGTAATAAGGACTGAGGACGTTACGTAGATAAATGAAAGTAAATCAATAAGTTCTTGAGAAAATAATAATTGTATTTTTTTTTATTTAAAAACTACTTTCCATCAGGTGAATAAGAATAAGTCTCAGTACAGCAAAAACAAGTTGGTAAAAAAAAGTTGAATAAAAACAGTTAAAACAAATTCGAAACAACAACAAAAATCAGTGACACAACTCAAGATGCATATGCAGCAGTAAACATGTGGGCCTTTAACTGTGCATCAACAGAACATGTCTTTCTGAGCTCTAGAGGATCTCTGTTCCTCAAAGATGGAAAAGTCTATAAAGAAACAGTCTTTTTACGGACCTTAGGGACACACAAAAGGCAAGGCAATGCCATTAACTATTTCATACATGAGGAGTAACGCCTCAAAGTCTGCTTTCACCTCAACAGGAAACCAGTGGCGCGAGGCCAGCAGCGGAGTAATATGTTCAAATTTACTTGCTTCGGTCAAAAGATGTGTTGCTGCATTCTGAACAATTTGCAGACCATGTACATTAATAGTACACTAATATAACATTTTCACTAGTAAATAACATTATGTCAGTGTCATTATAAATTGCTTTAAGACAGGCCTCAAATAAATTCTTCAGATTCATCTGTCTGAAAAAATATCAGTTTGATTCCAAAATGTTGATGCCACAACATGTGGTTTGTGAAAAATTGGTCCAATATTTACTTAGGTGACTTTAGGAGAAAAAAAAAACTGGTCAAAATGTGCAAATCACGTTCAATTCTCCCGTAAGAATGAAAGGAAAAAATCTGCAATAAAACTTCTAGACACTGTGGCAGTTATGATACCTTTATAATAAGGATACAGGAAGTATGTCAGTAGGTGCGTTTCCATCACCTCAATTAAATACATATTTAATTTCTTGATGGAAACACCTCAAATTTTGAAAGTTTGAAATTTCACATCAAAAACTTTACTGTTAAAAGGAGGCGGAAAAGTTTGCTGTATTGAAAAAAGTAAATGCACATCATTCGATGGAAACACGAAGCGAATGACATGTGAAAATGATGTCAGCCACTTGCATTGGCAGTAGCTAAGCTGCTAAGCTAAGGCTACGGCGCGATCCCTCCGTCTCCTCATAAGCACACAGTGAGGCTACAAGCACTCACCTGAAAAATGAATCTTCCAACGTTTCCATTTTCTTTGAGTTCATAACAACAGTAGGCAAATAGCTTCGGACCAATGCATTTTTTAATGACATCACATCCATTTACCATTACCGGACTTAAAATCTTGTTTACCATGGTTAAGCACCTCCCAAGATTTGCAAATGGTAGTTGATGAAAAGAACACATATGTGCATTTCCTTTTATTGAATTTCTGAAAAATTTCCATTTTAAATTTAACTTTAAAAAATGCAGTACATGCAGATGGAAACCTAGCCAGTGGATTGTCTTGCTCTGTCAATGATTTTTGTTTTCTATAAACACCACCAGTGGTTAGCAAAGGCTTAGGGAGGTTTATCTTATTTCCAAAAAAGAACAACCCTATCTAATCATTTGATACAAATTAGATTCATCACACGTCAACTTTGCCTCAGATGTTTACTAATTTGCATGTCTCAAACTGCAAGAACAGCCATTTTGGTTGCACATTATGATCTACAGTATATGAAAGCAGATCATACCGTAATAGTTCTATGTGTAGTCGCTCGTCTCCCCCACAGTACACGGACAATTTTACATACATTTACATATAGTACATACATTAATGTCTTTCAATACATTTCCACAGCAGGCAGCAATAATACATCAGTAGCACCTATAGAACCTTTTACAGGTGGCGTCATCACAATTAGTGCATGCATTTGGCAACTGAAGTAGAGCTCTTTCTCAGTCATTTCAGTTAAAGCAGGGGTCTGCAACCTTTACAATGAAAAGAGGCATTTTTAGACAAAATAAAAATGCATACATGGTGAGAGCCACAAAAAAACTTTGCTGCACATGGCATGCACATTTTAGCTGCAGTGTGTCAAAAAAAGCATTGTTATTTCAGTAATCTCTTTAATTTTTTTCTGGGTTTTTTTTTTTGGGGTGGGGGGTTGTATTTGTATTTGTTTATTATTATTAATTTTGGTGATTTTACCATGTTTTATTCATTTTGTAGTTTATCTTCTACATTATTGTTCATTTTATTTCTTACTTTGGTCATTTTTGAGCATTTTTTTTTCATTTCACAGAATATTTAGTTAATTTTTCGTTCATTATCACTTTATTTTACAAAAGTATAGTTTTTTTTATTACATTTTTTTTTTTCATTTTTGTTCAGTTATTGTCTTTTGCTTATGTATTCTGACTATTGTGTTTTTTTTTTATTTCCATCAAGTTGATTTATCATTTTAGTATTCTTTTGCAAATTTTTGTTCAGTTTCCTTATATTGTTCATTCTGGGGATTATTTTACTAAGTTTTGTTCTAATTATGTTCATTATTTAGATTTTTTTTTTCTTCATTTTCTTGATTTTGGTCATTTACTTGATTAAATTGTTAATTTTGTGGATTTTTTTCATACTTTTTGTTCATTATATAGTTTATTCTTTCATCTTACTGTTGATTTAATGCTTATTTTGTTACATCCATAACTGGACAAATTCAGGAGCCTCTGGGGAGGGGCTAAAAAGCCACATTTGGCCCTGGAGCCACAGGTTGTAGACCCCTGAGTAAAACAAATTCCGCAGAAAACACTGAATAAGGTGATTCATGAGTATCAGAATATCTGGTTGTTGCATGTACAAGTGCTAGCATTGATATTCCACAGGTTGGATTCGAGTCTTACTAACATCTTCTATCAACTCAGCATTAGCACACAGATCTGGGAGTCATGATGCGATTTGTCTTATAATACTCTTGCATAGACTCATGCACTGTTGTCATCCACCATATAGTAAAAGGGTCTATGGAGCCCCAATGTTAGATGAAGACAAAGAAAAAAAGGATTTATTATAATGCATTGTGGCATGCAATGTATGACACAGGCAGCTCAAGAAGCATGATAAGCATTCGGCTGCATCCCTATACACCCAGGTACAGGTTTTTATCTACTACACACTACCATATTTTTCGGGTCATATATCGCTCCGGAATGTTAGTCGCACGACCCAAAAAATGCATAATGAAGAAGAAGAAAACGTGTATTAGTCGCTCTGCAGAACAGGTCGCATTTGTTCAGGGAACGCGCTTCAAGCGCTTGGCCAGGCGGCCGCACGCTTGATGCCGAAAGCTTGCCTCCCTGCCTCACCGGGTAAGTGACGGCACCGACACGTTCAGTGTTAAGCTGATAGCAGGTCTGGTTGTTACTGGGAATGTCTACATTTTAAATTGTCAGTAATACAGATGCGGCAGATAAAGGTACACAAGCCTAGAGCCACGTCTAGCGGCTGTCAGTGTGACAAACACCCTATACTCGAAATTCTTTAATATACAAGTCGCTCCGGTGTATTTGTCGCTCCCCGAGCCAGACTATGCAAAAAACCGCGACTTGTAATCTGGAAAATACAGTACTTACTATTTAGAATCCGTATGCCAGTAGTATGTAGTGGGCTATTTTGAACACAGCCATAGTACAATAATGTGCTCTTTCCTGGGCCCCATCTCAAGAATTGAGTCTCTGGTGCTGTTAAACTAACCCCCTTACCTCTTTACCGTAACTAACCCAGGACCATTGAATGGCTTTCTTCCTGTTCTTTTTCCATTTTTTATTTTCCTCCTGTTCCTTTCCCGTTTGTCTCTCTCACTCTCTCTCTCCCTATCTCTTATTCTCTCTTGGTTATTGACCTCTTGGTCTTGTGGACGTTAATTTTTCCTGCCTCTTGTCCGGTTGACCTCGTGCATGCCATTAAGCCGCTCAGAGGGCAAGCTGAGTCTTTTGTCATATAGAGACTTCTCAACTGTATTGGATTAGGACCGGGTGTTGAAATCAAGTTACGCGATGGTTTCTTTACATCTGGGGAGCTGGGGTCCATTAAAGGACGAAGACAATTCTTTGGGCCTTCCTGCAGATCAATTATTACTTCCTTAATGAAACGCTAGCAGCATGGCATTTAACAACAAAATAATCCATAAGGCTTGCTTTAACAGGACAGTTTTATGATGGTTATCTGTCTTATGGTTCTCGTTGGCTTATTTTTCCTTTTAAACTTAATGTGCAACAATTACATCTGTAGCTGGCAGGTTTCTACACAACCTTGTTTCTTAGGAAGTTGAGTCGCTGTTTAAGATGTAGATAAAACCAAATCGCAAATATTTGAAAAATATTAAAACCCCATATTTAACTGACAACAGCATAAAGACCCCATATTGACTTCTAAAACTAAGATTTTTTAAAATAATATTCTTGTTTCCAATTTAATGCCTGCATTACATTTCACAAAAAGTTGGGTCAGGGTCATGTTTACCACTCTGTTTCATCACCTTTGCTTTTAAAAACACTGTAAACGGTTGGAAACTGAGACCAACTACTGTAATTCTAATTATGGAATGTTTTCCCATTCTTGATCAATGAAGGATTTCAGATGCTGAAACAGTTTGGGGTCTCATGGAGCAATGTTGAGCAGGTGACAAATCAGGACTGCAAGCAGGCCAGTTTAGCACCTGTACTCTTTCACAGCCATGCTGTTGAAATATGTGCTGGATGTGTGTCTGACATTGTCTTGCTGAAATAAACAAGGCTTTCCCTGAAAAAGACATCTTCTACCTGGCAGCACATGTTCCAAAATATGCTACCTTCACAAATGTGCACAACAGCACTCCCCTAGCAGGGATGAGCATATGAAGTAATGTTTGAGGTCGAGTAATCAGGCCAATTAAAGTCGATTAGTTGAGACATCATCATTAATGTGTGCCCTCCACCCAAACCAAAATAATATATAAAACCTGACCAACAAGGAGTAGTTGGACCACAAATAACATTTTATTATAACTCATATCAGACTTCATATACTTCAGCTAAAATTTTAAATGAAGCGCTAAACTCATATGAGTTATATTTTACTACACACTGAAACAAAGGCTTGAAAAATATATCACATGTATTTTATAGTGCAAAAAAGAATTGTGTGGTATTGTTTAAGTGTTTAATTTACAAAATGAAACAGAGTGATACCTGAGGTAACAGTGAGAATTGTTTTTTCTTGAACAAACTTTTAAGCACCAGGTGCATTAATTCTTTTAAAGAAAAACAAGCATGTTCACATGTTCTGGTGAGACTATGCGCGTCATTCTCACTAATCGATTAATCAATTGGTTGTGTCCATCCCTATCCCATACCATAACAGATGCTGATTTTTGAACTGGGCGTTGATATCAAGTCCCTCTTCTCTTTAGTCAGGAGCACATGGAATCTATGATTTCCAAAATGAATTTCAAATGTTGACTTGTCAGATCACGCCTTAGTCCATCTGAAATTAGCTCGATCCCAGAGAAGGTGGCAATTCTGGATCTGGTTTATGTAGGGTTTCCTCTTTGCATGGATTTGTGGCTGCAGCCACAAACTGCATATAAAGACAGTGGTTTGTTAAAGTGTTCCTCAGCCTATATAGTGATGTCCACTACAGAGTCATGTGTGTTTTTAATGCAGTACTGTGTAATAGCCCCATGATTACACTCATCCACTATCATTTTTTGGTCTTGTTATATTACAAACTGCACTCTTATACCCAGGCATATTACTACATTATAAACACTTAACGTACTTATTTATTTTATTTGAAGCTTTATTTTTCCAGGCAAAACATGAAGAACAGTGACTCAATTTTATCCAAAATGGGGTTGTAAAATCTTATTTGCCTCCCAAACTAACCCACGGAATGCACTTTTGCTTTTGCATGACCATTTTAACTCCTTTTTCTGTCCCTGTCTTCTTTCTCTCTCTGCTGTGACCATTGTCCCCCTCTCCTGCTCTCTGTCTGTCTGCCTGTCTTTCTTTCTGCCTCTATGTGTTTTCAGGTTCTGCTGGCTCTTTTAACATGTCAAACTCCGGAGACTTGTTCATGAGTGTGCAGTCCCTCAATGGGGACTCGTACCAAGGGGGGCAGGTTGGGGCCAACATACAATCCCAGGTAGGAGCCTCCACAAGTTCAGTGTCTGACATGATCAAAAACACACACATGTTCAATGTCTACCAGTCAGTCAAATTCCACATAACAGCATTTATATATTTTTACTATTTATATGTAAAAGATAATAATATGTATAATAAGTGTAAAGAATAAGTATTAAATCAACAAAATGAGTGAAATAAACAAGACAAAAATAAAAAACAAGAAACAAATCTAACAAAATGAACAAAATAATCAATAAAATCTCAAAAATTAACAATAAATGGGAGACTGAATAAAATCATAAAATCATAAACCAAATGAAAACTTTTTTTAATTTTAAACAAAATGAACAATATAATCAAGAAAGTATACAAATATGGTCAAAGTAAACAAGACAATGAACCAAAAGGACCAAACTGATGAACAAAAATTACCAGAATATTCAATAAAAAGAGCAAACATGAAAAGAATATTTATTTATTAAAACAAAATGTAAAAAATTACTAAGATAGTTTTAAAAAATGAACAAAACTGATAAGAAAATTACCAAAATACTCAAGAAAATAATTAAAATATTATTTCTTTTTTTAAAGAAATATTTTATTTCTTTAAAATAATGAAATAAATAAATAAAAATGTACAACAAGAAATCTAAGAAATCAAGAAAATTTATAAAACAGACAAACTGCTAAAAAAATTAACAAAAATGAACTGAAATTACCCAGGGCGTGTGGTTTTCTTTTGTCAACTGGACTGGAAAAATTGGTTGAAGACGTTTCGCTACCTATCCAGGGAGCTTCTTCAGTTCAGAACTGAACTAATAATTAAGACAATCACCAAAACGACCAAAATAATTTGAAAAAACTAAAAATTACTCAAATGATTCAGACAAAAAAATGTGCAACAAAATTAGCAAAAATAATCAAGACAGTCAAATAAATGGCTCAAACAACCAAGAAAATTAATACAATTGGACAAACTGTCAAGAAAATGAACAATATTATCAACAGAATGGATAAAAAATGACCAAAAAATATAAGAAGTTGAACAAAAATGGAGCAATAAGAGCAAAAAAAAAAAAAGATAAGAAGAAAAACTGGTGGCCCAACAAAAAACTGCTACATGACATCTTTTGGGTCCCAACAGAGAACAGAAAGTGTTAGAGAAAGTGAATAACTAGATCTGAGTTTGTTTTTAAAGAGGATCATTAACTCACTGCTTCATGTTTTATTGTATTGCACTGTTGTGGTTGACTTGTATATTGTATAGTTTTCATGTATTGTATGTCATCTTATGCAGTGGTGGGTACAGTAAAAAGAAACTACGCAACTAAAAGTATTGTTACTTTCTAATTATAGCAACTCAAGTAGAAGTCGTAGTTTATTTTCTTGTTTATTTTTGATGATTTTGTTGCTTATCTTGTTCATTTTTAACCAGTGTTGTTGCTCAGTTTGTTCACTTTTACTTATTTTCTTTCATGTTTTGATTTTTCTTCAGTTTTTGTTGCTTATTTTGGTCATTTCTGCTGCTTATTTTGTGGACTTTTTTTCAGTTTCTTTATTATATTGTTAACATTCATAAATTTGTTTTATTTTTTCTTCATTTGTACTTATTTTGTTCATTTAGTTTCATTTTGTTGATTTTGTGCCTTACTTTGTACATTTTTATGATTATTTTGTACATTTTTGTTCATTTTTTTTGCCTAGTTTATTCATTTTGATGATTTATTATTTTGTTAATTTTTTATTTGATTATTATGCTGTAATTTCACTCCCACTCATTGAGGTGAAACCGGTGTATCTGAGTAGAAGTACTCAAGTGCACATTAAGGAGTAAATGTACTTGAATACGACCTACCTCTTTCCTTATAGTCCTGTCTTATGAGGACAAGCATTTCAAATGAACTCAACCTATCTGTGCTTTACCAGTGTAAAACATACTATATACTTGTCCATCTATAAATCAACCCTAAATAAATATAAAAACACAATAACTTGACCTCCACAGTGAACCAGAGGTTACACTCAGCCTTAAGCTTTCCATTAATGTAGAAGCCATTGTCAGCTCAGAGTTGAGTCGACGACTGTAGACAGTTTTGGAAGCGCCACAGCTCTCATCAGCGATCCTGACAGGGCTTCACATCGCCACTGGTCCTCTGTCGCACTCTGACCTTGCCCCAGTGGACGATGATGACCAGCGTGGTGATTTGGAGCGTTAAAACTCTCACCGAACATTAAGAAATCATCTCCCGCAGTTATATTCTCATTCGTTTTCGGCACGTTTGGCATAATTCATCTAGTGCTCTGTTCCCGTTTTCTATTCAGATCAGGTCTGAAAATGCTTTAGGACATTCATGAATATGCAAAAGGGACGACCCTGATAGGAGATAGAGGTCCGCAGGGTTGGTCTTTAATTATTGAAAGTCGTGTTGCTTGTAAAGGGTTATCTCTCCAAATGTGTCTGAATGACCTCGCTCTCAGGTTGGAGTTAGAAAGAACTGTTTTGACTAAATTGAGCGGAGTTGTCTGATTTGTTGTGAAATCCATATGGCAGGTGTGTTTTCATGCATAACCTGGCTGGCTGCTCTGCCAACAGCGACTAAGAAGCTTTCCAATAAATCCTTGAGGAACATGAAAATGGCAGTATTCCAATAAAACTTTTCTAACGAAATAATGTAAGCTGTGACCCCAGCCTAATCAGATTTTTTCTGGCAGCTGCATCAAGTAAACATGTTTAGATGTAAAATTTCATCAGGGTATTTTTTGCATGGCCATATGTGTAAAAAAAGTGAAATATGATTTAAAGAAAATAAGAAAATGCCTAGACTTAACTGCTTATTACATTTCATCTATTATGAAAATGAAATGCACACCTGACAGGGGTCTTGTTTATTTTTTCCTTTTCTGCCTCAAGGAGTAAATAACCTCAATAAAAAGAAATAAAAAAATTAATCCCAAACTTAAGAAAAATTGAACAGACAAACAAAAGATGACCAAAATATTACCAGATTATTTAATAAAGAAATAAAGTTGCAAAATAACCAATGAAGCATCACCTAAATGAACAAAAATGTGTAGAATTGTTAATAAAACAAACAGAAAAGAACAACGAATTAATCAAATTCTCAACAAAATGAGAATGATCAATAAAATACCAGAAACATAAACAAAATTGGTGAAATAATTAATAAAATACCAAGAAAATGCACCAAAATGGCATAAAAATCAACAAAAGATGCAAAATTGTGGAAGACAATCAACAAAATGAACGAATATTGGTGATATAATAATTAAATACCAACAAAATGAACCAAAATGGCTAAAATAATCATCCAGAAGAGCAAAATTGAGAAAATGCATCAACAAAATATCAATAAAATGAAAAAAAAATGTCAACATAATCAATAAAATACCAACTACACAAGCCCAAATGACAAAATAATCAAGAAAAGAAGCAAAATTGACCAAATTGATCAATGAAATTGCAACAAAATGGACAAAAATTGGTCAAATAATCAATAAAACAAAACCAAATGAACCAAAATGAGAAAAATAATGAACAAAAGAACCAAGATTGACTAAATTAATTAATAAAATATCAACAAAATGAACAACAGTGGTCACATATTCAGTAAAATACCAAGAAAATGAGCCAAAGTAGCACAGTAAACAACAAAAGATGCAGCACTGAAGAAAATTATCAACAAAATATTAACAAAATTAAAAATAAAAACAATCTATAAATTACAAACAAAATGGACCAAAATGGCAAAATAGTCAACAAATGAAACAAAAGCAAGTAAATCAATCAACAAAATGAACAAAAATTGGTGAAATCATCAATAAAATACCTACAAAATTAACCAAAATGGCAAAATAATCAACAACAGAAGCAAAATTGACTAAATTAATCAACTGTATATCAACAAAATAAAACAAATCTCCCTAAATCCTCTTAGCATGTCCTTTTCAGGACCTTTAAATAACCACCAAGCATTTGGTTATATTCCGTAGGATGATATTATGATCATCTTATAAATAAGATGTAATCCAAGTAGTCTTACTTTTAAAATAAAATTATGTTATTTCCCTGCTGGAATATTATGTAAATATTGTGTAAATAATGTAAAATTTGATCTTGTAACCAGTGAAATGTTGCTTAGTAAAAACTGCAGTATCATGCTAAGACAATGTTAAATGTATTCCCTTAAATTAAGATTATATTTCAAATGAAAAACATGTTTGACTGTTTTTTTCTTTGTCCCAGATACAAGGCTTTTTACTGTCTGAAGCGTAGTGAACAGTATTCACAGTCTGTGCTGCTACATTTAGGACAATGCCAACAGAATTACAGTTTAATGTGTGAATGTGATGGCCTGTTTAATGATATTCACCGCGTTGCATCATGTTGTGGTTTTTGTGTTTTTGTCGTTTTGCGGTGTCTGTTATCAACCCTGTATTAGCGGCCAAATCATTCGGATTCTGTGTTTGTAACCTTTTCCTGTTTATGGTACCCTTTCACTATCACACTGACCTTTCCTTGTGCATGATTGTCTTTGTTAACCGATGCTTTTGTCTGACCGGGCCTTTTGTGTGTGTGTCCCCACTGTTCCAGGTGGATACCCTTCGCCATGTTATCAGCCAGACCGGCGGATACAGTGACAGCCTCGCAGCCAGCCAGATGTACAGTCCACAGGGCATCAACGTAAGACCTGTAAACACTTCTCCTCTGTCCTTCTCACTGTTTTTTTGTTGCCTTACTGTGCAGTCACTCCTTATTGCAGCAATAATACCCCAGTGTCGGAGGCTAAATATCAAAATAGTGTTCCTATCATTGTATGAGGTGCAGAGTGTATATGTACATTCATTTTCTCATGTATGTGATGTCAGCTGAAGGACTAATCCTCCTCTCGTCCTCTCGGGTGCTCCTTTTGTACCAAATTCCGATCAAAATGACCTTTTCTCATCAGCTGCTTTATATCACATCGTTGCAATGGATTTTAGGACTAAAGTAGCCCCTTTTTGACCCACTTCCATTCATGTACTGAGGAATGGCTGCATAATTTCAAATATAATGAAGTTCACCAGACAGAATAAAATATGATGCATTTATCCTGTCTGCAATGAAATGTAAGTCAGTGTAAATGTTAATTGTGCTGCATTTGTGCAGATTAGTTAAATTTCTGTTTTTTGTCGAATTGTTAATGTGTCAATTTGTGACTTTCCTGTCTTAATTTTTTATATGGATCAATAGCTCAATGCAATAATCTAGAAAATGAGCCATAATTAATGCATTTTACGTTTTGTACCCTAACTTCAAGATGCCGCCGCTGGAGTGGCAGCCTGTTGCAGCAGCTCTGTCCTCTAATCTGTTCTCTTTAGCATTTTATTCGTTTTCTTCCCCATTTCGTCTCTGTCTTCTCTCATTTTTCGACCCCCATGGAACTGTGCGACTAGGGGTGATACTTTCTGGACTGTCGTGCTATTTCTTGCTCTTTTATCTGGACTTTTTGAGTCTGCGTCGGGGGACCCCTTCAGCCATGGTCCTATTGTTTACACTCGGGACCATGTTAGCCTTGAGCCGCACCAGTCTCCTCCATGAGGAGAAACCGGAGATTCCCGTGAAGATACGGAGGAGAAGACGGCGAGGCTGCAGGTGTGAAGCGCCGGGAGAGGAGACAGAGATTCAAGCCATGTTTACCGTCCGTGATCATGGGGAATGTCCAGTCCCTCTCCAACAAGATGGACGAGCTCACGGCACTTACAAGGTTTAATTGGGAGTACAGAGAATGTAGCCTCCTGTGTCTCTCGGAATCCTGACTGAATGGACAGATACCGGACTCAGTGGTCTCTTTGGACGGATT
>JAQQAE010003946.1:0-19439 GCA_029823295.1 Pseudamia nigra | reverse complement strand
CTTTGAGTCCATCTCATGAAAAATGGGATCAAAAACAAAAGTGTTGCGTTTATATTTTTGTTGAGTGTATGTAACAGGAGATTTAAAATTATTTTTAGAAATCGCTGTTTTTACAGCGCAAACAAAACTGCTCAGCTGGATCCAGCAACATCCTACACGGCTGCCCATCTTTCTTCAAGTGTTGTCTCTATCTCGCACACTCCACCTATCCTCCCAAAGCTCTGACAGTGCCCCACACCCCACCCCGTGCCAACCACCCCCTTACCCTCCCCATATCTCATCCACGGACACCTGGCTGATATGGAGGCTAGGAGGCTGGAAGCTTCCTTTGCTATCATCATCTCTGTCTGCCAGGCATGTGCCACACTGCCTCCCTGCCAAGACGGAGGACATGCCCGCCCTCTCTCTCTCTCTCACTCACTCTCACACACACACACACACACACACACACGCTCACCCCTCCTCCGATGATAATGGTGTGTGTGTGGGGGCGGGGTTTGAGGGTGGGGGGTCTCGGTGGGTAATGTGTGCGTCTACAATAGGCATGGCTCTGCATATAATTTGAGTTAATGTGTCGAAGAATGTTCTGTTGTGGCAACTTGAGATAAGTCTCTGAAAAAACAGGTGACTCATGATGTCGAAATTGTTAATCCAGTGAAACCACCGTCACTAGTCCTTAATATGGTTCCATGTTTAGCTCCTTATTAGTCTAAGTACATTTATGTTCTCTTCTAAGGCATCTGATGTCTTTGATCACATCATGTCAAACTCTGGTTCCCCTCACTCTTTAACCTGTGTTTTCCTCGAGGAACTAAACTGTGTTTCGGTGAGGCTTGGTTTTGGCTTTGATATCTACGCATGAGGCACCCACCTCCTCCTTCTTTCCCTCATGTGGACGGGAAATGTTAATCTTTGAGATGCACTAATGTTTTCAATTAATTGGCATCGTTAATGTCGACCCACAGTGCAGAGACATGATAAATGGGCAGGTGGAAGGGAGCATGAGAGCACAAGAGTAAGAGAGAACCCTTGTTGTCTGGCAGGTGGATGTATGTCAGAACATGTGAGGTATCATTATCCTATGTTTACCAAAGCCTTGGATGTCACAGGTTTGACATAATCATCCACAGGATCAAACTATGCACATCTGAAAAAATATGTCATAACAAATAACACTGAAGTAGGCTAATCCCCCCCCCATTAACCTGTTCCCTGCTGCAAAGGTCTCTGACCCAAATGAATACATCTTAAGAGTAGAAATAAATGAGATTATTTTGACTTTATCGTGTTTCTTGGAATGTGTGTCGGCTATGTTTTATCCTGTGGGACGTATGCAAAATAATAAGGTTATAATGGACCTTATTTTACAGCTTTCATCAAATCACCATGGATTTACTTGACAAGAGAACATTTTCTTCTCCCTAATGCATCTATATGCCTACTTATCTGCTATATTATTTTGTGAATAATGCACATGCCTCTCCCCTCTCCTTTTGTTCATTTGATATGTGTCATATATGCAGCAGTCTTTTTCACTGTGATTGCAGCCCTCAAGCGACAGCTGAGCCTCAGCAGTCTTTATCAGGAGAGCAGGATAAGGAGAACAGTAAAAGTGACTGTTATGTCATCTTGTGTGTACAACCTCTGGGTCAGAAACCTGTTTTTGGAAGGGCAGAGCAATATGTGCTGGTATGTGCATGTGTTCATTCGCTGCGGTGTAGAACGACACGGTAACACATGACAGTTTACCTCATTTGTGGACATCATTAATACTCTAGTCATTTCCCATGGTGCTCCTGCTGAGGTCAGAGGTGAGTGGTAGCCATGGGGAGGAGAAGAGCAAGACTGAAAAAGACAATCCATGTGCTGCTCCTTTAAGAGGGGCATTTAAAGAAGCTGCCAAGTCAATAAGCATGGGATTTAGAGTAAGGAGTTGGGAGCCAGCATTTTAAAAGGTCAACAGAGTACTCTTTAATGATTCTCCAATTTAGCAATTTTAGGGTAGAGGATGGCTCATTTGCTGGATGTCTAAGCTCATCTATGTAAAATAAAATGACAAAAAGAAAGACAAAGTCAGTCAGCAGCCCTGTGACATTGGAGTTTTCATTAGCAGCAGAGGAAATGACAAACATGGTGTTCTTTAGATACAGACAACAAGAAAATGGGTTTTCACATCCCTAAACAGCACATGTTATAAAAAGACACATCAAGCCTAATTGCTAGGAACAAAGAAAGTTCACACTGGAAAATTATGTATAGGAACAAAAATTAGAACTAAATAGTTTATTTGCAGATTCAGTATAAAGGTTTGAGGTAATGAAGCATTAGACCTGCACAAACATGTAAAAATCCTCAAATTAATAAGAAGCAAATATAATTAAATGCAATCTGAATGCACTGAATTAAGATGTAGCGCTTCCCTGTTGATTTTCATCCACATCAATGATTTAACTAATTCATTTTAGCTATTAATATTTATGCATGGGGAAAATTATTCATTAATGAAACGTCAGAATTGAATAGATATCTTTTCTCTGTTTCATCTTGATGTGAGGGTGTTTTGACAGCCCTCCTCCCATCTGGAGATCTTATACTGCAAGAACAGACTGCTTATGAATATTGACATTTCTCCGGTCCGGAAAATGGGCAATTTGTGTTGAATTATTTCAGCCTATCAAGTATGTATAGTACTGAATTGATTAAACAAACTTTAAAGATTGATTATTTTCTGAGCACATATCTTTTGGCAAACATCACTTTCCTGCTCTGAGCCCTATTCAGCTTTTTCCTTCTCTTGTAGCATCACTTCAGTGAACTGCGTAGTGGAGGCCTGCTGGTTATTGTAGGACAGATGGTTCTCCTTATCAAGTCTACTGGTTTTTCTGCTCATCCAGTTCCAAATTAATACCCACAGTGGTTTTATTTTCATTAATCTGCTATTATTTAAGCTTCTCTTCTCCAGCACCTCAGAGTTAGTCAGCTCCAACCATTCAGTTGCTTAACAATCATTGTTTTGATCCAGTTTAGTGTTTCATTACAATACATGACGAGGGCATATTGTAATTAATCTCTTTTCCTATCTGACTATTAGATCTTTCCCCACTAATGTTGTCCTACTGGCCTGATCTGGGGAACATTAGTTATTTTTGTTTTGAAATGTGTCAAGCATGAATGAGCCATTAACAACTAAGCCCCACTGGCTGCCCTCCGGCACAGTGTTGAACACTGTTGCCTTGTCTTTGTGATCTTTTCTGCTTTGTGCCTTTAGTCTTCCCGAGGAGAGCTTATTTTTGATATACACTTCTAAGCTCAACAGAGGACCCTTTGTGGGGACTTCAGGTAATGCAGATGCTTTTGTAGTAAAAAAGAAACCAAGAGTGACATGATGCTTCACTATGGTATAGTTGAACACGTTGCACCAGAATTCATGTTCAGTTCTCCATTTTCTAATTGATGACAACTAGTCCTCTATAAGCAAAGAAATAACATACATTTTATTGCCAGCTAATTTCAAGGCAGAGGTCACTACAAAGACTTGAATTAAATGTGAAATTAGAGATTATAAGCCATGTCGTAATATCCCTCTTTCTGATGAGGTTTGTATGTCTGTGTGTATCTATTTGTGTGAGCTTTTGTTTGCTTTCTCCACTACTAATAAGTTGACCTCAGCACAACACGGCCAGGAAAAAATATCTTTAAAGAGCTAAGCACAGCTTATTATTTAAGTGTCACCACCACTGTCCAGGGTATCAGTAGGGTACATTTGTGGGTTTTTATTCATCTTTCTGCCGCCCCAGTGCTGAGTCTGCAGGCCATTAGTTCTGTAGAAGCACAGAGGGACCAACCACAGAGTCAGCGAGGTACAGTCTGACTCAGACAGCACCATATCTCACTTTCTGAATGTTACTTAACACTAAAAGAAGAGCTCATAATGAGAGACTAACCAGTCATGGAGGCAAAGTCATACTGCTGCGTGGGAATTATTTTAGCATAAAGCACAGAAAAAAATCTACCATGATATTCCAATGGTTAGATCTCTTTCAGAGATTCAAGAGAGGCGAAGAACAAAGGCTTCAGGGCAAAGTCGTCATTCCTACCCGTGTGGCATCCATAGAGACTGTGTAATGGTCTCAGCTGGCAACTGGTGTGTCTGTGTGCAGGCGTGGTGTGGTGTGTGTACGGAAAAGAGAAAGAAACAAAGCAAGTGTACAAGTAAGAAATGGAAGAAAGAGAGAGATTGATTCGCAGAGTCATTTATAATGTGGCAGCCATGCTCCTTCCATCTCCCAGGGTGTGTAGCTTCTCTGTGCTGTGTGTAGCCTTGAGGGAAACACCAGACAAGGACAGAGCTGGGGTTGCTGCTGATGCTTTGGCAGGGGAGATACATCTTGTAACACAGCATGCTAAATGACAAAATGATATCTCATCAGAGGGCCACCTCAAGTGTGCGTGCATGAGTGTGTGTGTTTGTGTGCATCTCAGAAGGAAAGTCCCTGGATACCTCAATGTGTATATGCTTTCATGGAGGAGTGCTGTAGCATGCTGTTTGTAGAGTAAGCTTTGAAACAGAGCACCAGGCTGCTACTGTTGTACTCCACTGGCAGAGTGGAAACATTGCAGGGTGTCTGCACTGCAGTGACTAACTGTCACATATCACAACATCTGGATAAGTAGTAAAAAATGGTCTCAAAATATCTGTAGCCAGAGACTGTGTACTATATGTCCCACTCAGTTGACATTTTGCCTAGCTTGCAGATGAAATGCTTATCAGCCCACATCAACTGAGTCCCCAGAATATCTGCAAAGAAAACATACCAAGTAATACAAATAGCTTACTTTATAGATTTTTTCTTCACCCACTCTTGGATATATTCCATACCCTAGTCATAAAGCACCATAAGCGGCCATTGGTCATGCCACCTTCCCACCACCGAAAGGTCAAAGTAGCCATCATAGTGGTACCAAAAAGATCCACAGAGCTACCAGGGCAAAGGTACTCAAGGGGCATACAAAGCCCAAATAAAGCTTTTAATGCGCTCGCTATTGATCCCTTCACTGAAATAAACTCAGGAGTATTGGCAGGCCCAGAATCCCACTTTGAAGGGACTCTATAATGAAGCTGGTCAATGCTAAGCTGTCTGCAATCAATCCCCCGCATAACAGTTAATTACAAGTGAGGCTGCCATCAAGCAAAGAACTGAGAGTGGTGGGTTAAAGGCAAAGAGAGGGAGAGGTGGAGCAACGTGGGTTGAGCTTTCTTAAGGGGGAGGGAGTGGAAAAAGAATATTGAACGATTCAGGTGCAGAGACATTAAAATGAAATGCACTGCACGTATGTGCATGTGTGCTTCTAGTATATTTTCTATATAGATTATATAACAGACATCTCTTGTTAGTCTTTTCCTGTTCTGACTGAGTCAGGATACTGAAATGTACACAGCATCCTGCTGTGAGCACTAGCTGTCGTACACCACACTGTCGTACATATATTAACTAATGCAGATAAAACATTATATTCTGTATATGGTTGTTTTCCTGTCATTTGAGTGACAGATGTAGTAAGTCATGCCCACCATTTGAACATCATTGACTGTATTTTTTTCCATTCAGAAATGTTAAAATCTGCTATACATGAGTAATGGGTTGCAGTTTTGCAAGCTGCAAAATTCTTTACAGAGTAATGTAGCAGAAATCTGTTATGGAGCTGCAGTAAATGATACCTATCTGATGAATTCCTGAGGGATCGGCAGGCCAGAGCCTATTGTATACATCATTTAAATTCTACATGTTGACCATTTCAGATCAGGTCTTATTCTACAGCATTTCTGACACTCTGTTGCATCTTATGAAAATGAGTACAAATGTGCATGCTACTGTGATTGTAAGCATCTTTGTGACACCTGCTTATGCTCTGTTTACACAGTGTAATCAACTGGTGTCACTGACAGGAAAGGTAAGAACCATCTCTGAGTTCAAATATTGAAATCTTCTAATGTCTGCCACAGTTAGTGTGCGCATGTGTTATGTGTGTATGCTAGGCTAATGGATTTACTGGAGATGGCGTCGAGTATTTATTACCATGTGTAATTGAATGCAATGATTATCGTTGTTGTGTAATGTGATTTTAATGTGGCAGCGATGGTTATGTATAAGGCCTAATGACTTTGCCTCCAAGGGGGTATGGCTTCCAATTAAAAAAATCTAAATAAAAATAGGGGGAGGGGAAAGATCAGAGTTGGATTTCAATTCCTCTTGCCCCCCCTTCTTCTTAAGACAAATAGAGTGTAATAATTTAATCATGTGTTACTCAATCAGTGTCTTCTCAGTAACAAGCTTGCCCTTTTTGGCTCTTTGGTTATGAGGTTTGCGTTTGAATTCAAAACGTGTGGTGTTCACGTCACTCTAAAAACTTCTCAAAGTCCACACTAAGGTCTGAATCAAGACCAAACCGCCAATCGCTACAGACCAGTGAAATGTGGCCCAGGTGTGTGTTACATGTCGCCTGATGTTTTCACCAGATGTTATGCTGAGTTACGCATGCCTACTGTACCAAAATGTGCCTGTACGCTGTGACAGCGATGCTTTGAACGGGCGAACTACACAGTGCTGCATGTGAGAGTGCGCACTGCCGGTGTGGTCACAGTAGTGCATCACAATGGAACATGCTTCTCTCGTCACCCATTAATGTGCATTTTCACTCAAGTCCGTAGATGTATGAGGAGCTGATGTTAGTCTGGTTACCAGTTACTAAAGTCAGGAAAGCTAAAAGCAGCTATAAGATGTTGGTTTAAGTTAGGGCTAACAGAGCTGTAGCAGTCATTTTTCTCCATAAGACAAACCTCCAGTCTGTGCTGCAGCTGCTGAACGTGTAGTTAAGTTATATGAGAACTTATATTTACAAAGTTTTTTCTGATGATGTGGGCAGTTTGGTGTCTTCAACTTCAGCATTTTCAGTCAGGCTTCTCTAATGAATGTCATATCCTTCATTTTCTGTTGTTCTGGTGACTTGTTAATGCATCAGTTTATGACATAAGTTCATTAATGGAAAAAACATCAACAAGATAATCAAAATTAAGGTCAAATGAACAAAAATAAACAACAAAATTATGACAAAAATGAACAACATATTCCACAAAATGAACAAAAATAACAAAACAATACAAATGAACAAAATGACTAGAATAATCAAGATAAGGAAGCAACAGAATAACAAAGAAAAAAGCCATCATCACCGCAAATAAACTGAGCAAGGGAATCACAAAAAAGCAAGGAAATCAACAAATAATCAAGAAAACAAACAAAATAAGCAAAATGAAGAAAAATCAATAAAATAAACAAAATAATCACAATAATGAACAAAATGAAGGAAAATTTAACAAAGGAATTAAAAACAATAAAACAACAAAAAAAAATAAATAAAAATTGTAAAATAAAATACCAAATGACCAAACAAAATAGTCCAACAGTGAACATACTGTAAGTAAACCCCCAAAAAATGAACAAAAAATGTAATTTATTTAAAGCTGGGATTTTTTGAGACTTGTATATAACACTGGCAGAAAACACAAATTTAATCTGTTTAATTGCATGCCGGTATTGTTCCAGATCTTTGGTCAACTAAAAGTTTTGCAACTGTATTTTATGTCTTTTATAGTTCAATACATGACTGCAGAAACATGGAGACAAGTGAAAACCCATCTGCTGTTATTACAGTCTCACTTATGGACCTCTCAATGTTTCTGCTCAGTGCTACAGGAAAATGCAAGCATCTCTGAATGCAAAGCTCCTGCTCGAGAAATTGAACTCACAAAATACAGGTGTCAGTGTGTGTATATCCAGTCATACGCAGACATATACAAACACACTATAAAACACCTTCACCTCTCCACTGCACACATCCTGTTCACTCTCACTTCATTGTAAATCTTTTGTAATACATGCACACACACTGTGCGCATACTTGCAAATCCGACTATAGACACACACACCTGCACACACTCATACACTGCACGCACAGTCACATTCCTTAAAGCTGGGGCTTTGCTTGACATTATTAGTTTTGCATTTGGGCTCTCTGCCCAGAGTAACAGTATGGATTTTTGCCTTGGCTCCCTATAATTGGATGAGTTAAATTTCTCCATTCATTACATGTGCATCTGACCTCTGGACCCTGGCAGCTCCTGTGTTTTATTAGCACTCTCATCCCCCGATAATAGGGAACCCTTTTCACACCAGCATTCTCCCCCTCTCAGACATTGTCTCTTCTTCAACAAATTAACCCTTTGCATTCAGGTTCAGAAAAACACAGAAGCACCGTAACAATGCTTATAAATGTTTAAATAAGTCTTATGGTCATGACTCAGTCCATCAACAGAGAGAAGTATGTTGCAAAGACTAAAAGCAGTCACTTCTTATAAACTGTGACCTTATAGTAATAGGTAGACATCTACATGCATTCATTCTTTACACTTTACAACGCAAAAATGACATTTGAGCCCAGGTTAAAATAGAGGTTGATAGTCTCAGATGCTATCATTGTGAGTGAATTTCAGGTTGGGGCTTCTCATTATTCCTTCTACAGCCATGGGGTCTGTATGCATATCATGGTCATGTTTATTTCATGGGAGCGTGTATATTTAACATAGCCATGTATACCATATGTGGGCATGATGTATGGATACTGACAACAGTCCTTGGCATTATATGCACAATTACTCTTTGGCCCTGCAGTAAATCCTCAGGTTGTGGGTAGTAAACAAAAAAGCAGGAAATCTGTCCAGAAGAGACGGGGGTTGTGTACGACACAAGGTCAAAGCTATTGTGGACTTCATATGTGGCTTTATACCAATAACATGGGTTGAGAATCCATTTGTCACTAAATATTTCATGGAAGTAATGCATGCGCCACCAACTGTCCACATCCAATGGCTTATCGAGAGAGGATGATGCTTCACCAGAAGTTCAGGCTCTCACATTAAGATCTCCCTCCTCCCTAAACGACCAGGTGACATCTTATTGATTGCAAACATCTTTCAAGGCCAAGAACTTAAAGCCTTGTGTAGCACATTGAATGGGCGGCTGCAGACAGTAATGTTATTGGCTATGGCTCTCTGAGGGCCCTATGTACAAGTATCTGCCTGACTACTAGATTTTGGATTAGAGTTTCTGACAGCTGCAGAACAATGCTAATGGGTGCTCTCTCGTAACCGCCAATGTGTAATCAGCTCAACACTCTGCTGCTAAAACTTTACAACAGTAATGTATGCAAACATGAATTCCATTTATTCCCCACCAAGTCCCAAAAGGCAGGCCTTAAAGTTGCAAACTGTCTTACATCACAAATGACTCTGCTGGCACTTAATGCATTTTATATCACTCATAATCCTGGTGTTCCACACTAATTAGTTGGAGTTGCCAGCATGCATATTTCTCCTCATTATTTGGAGGCATCAAACTCTTTTCCTACCCAATTTCAGCACTTTGGGTAGAATGCCTTTTTATAAGCATTAATATTCTATGCAGAAAAGAATTCACCACTATTTTTTCTATATATTTTTTAGCAAAACCTTGAGCCTTTAAAATCATTACATCAAGCAGTTTTATAGTATTATGCACTGATCCAACATGAATATTGACCAAAAAAAAGAATAAAAATCGATGTTATTAATTCCAAATACTTGTTTTAGAGTTTGTGGTTTGCACCGTCATGTATCTCAACACTGCACGGATGGAAATGATGCTGGTTACATTGGACAGACATAGAACACAGTGTCAGTGCAGAAACATCACTGAACATTTTAGTCATATCTTTGATAGTATATGACTTGATATACTGCTCCTGCCTCAACTTTAATAAATAACCCTCTTGAGTTCTTGAGAAGGCGCATCTGATGATTCGCACATATTAGGGCAGCTGGTCAGAGTCACTCCACCGTAGCTCCATCATTCATTATCACGAGGAACCCGTCTCCATCTCATTTATTTGTCTGATTTCTTCTAGTTTACAGATTGGCACATGAGCAAATGACTGCAAAAGTTTTTTTTGTTTTTTTTTTCTGTTTAAACAAAGCAGGAGATTCAAGGCAGACGGTTTTTACTAGCTTTCACTCTGCTGTCTTTATCTTAATTGAATGTGTGATGTCAAAAGTGCATTGATCTGTGCTCTTTGTTTTAAAGAAGAGCAGTGTCAGTCTAACAAGTGAGTGTGCTATATATAGGATGGTTTTTCCTGACTAATAAAAGGAGGAAATTACAACCTTTTACAGCCACCTTTAAATCCTGCAGGGGACCAGTGTTAACGTGAGGCAAAATATCATTTGCACACAGTCTCTTTTGTTACCTGAGTGTATCAAAGGCAACAGTAACATCACTGATTTAAAAGTGCCTTGTTTGACTGAAAGAAACAAATAGTTTGGGAATGTCAAGAATATGACTTCAAGAAAAGGCTTGATGGATACACACTGTCTGAAGTGTAGTGCTGATTCAGATACTGACCTTGGAGATGCTGCAGATGTCAGAATGTCTCACACACTCTCATTGACATTCAGCTTATACAACCAACAGCACACACATGATATGTGATGAGAATGGAAATATGAACAATATCAATATCTGAAATATGCCTCTGTGTGTGTTTGTGTGTGTGTGTTCAAGTCTGTTTATTGGGTGGTGTTTGAATTAATGGTCACACATGCTGCTCTGCAGTAAACACTGCAATAGTTGAAATGCTTCTCTCTGTATAATATCAATGCTCACAGAGTAAACAATTCATTACATGCGGAAAACATACATTCAGTGGTGAAGCTGATGATCTGTTATTATGCATATTTAATAATATCAATCTCTTGTTGGATCTGTGCATTGTGGAACCTCTGTCTAATTTGCCTGAGCTAAAATATTTTTGACCATTACATGTGCACAGCCAGAATACGAATTTTACAAGACATGAGGGATATATAGTCAGTATGGAGAATGTATACCCAGCATTAACTAAACAGTAGCAGTGCCTTTTAGAAATATGTGTAGCAGGGAAATAGAGGCATCTGAATAAGTCCATGTAATTATACAATTTCAAAAACCGAGCAGCAGCCCTTCAGCAGTTTGATGAAGCAAGCCTTGTACGAGTGAAGCCCCCTGCCTCTCTACAATAGACACGGAAAATGACACTGGAAAATACTAACATGAATTTGCACAAAATATAGTTTGAATGCATTATTTTGGTTAGTTATGGTACTTAGACATATTAAATATTGATACCTAATACAGTGCAACTATAACTGAACCAGATGAGGTAATAATAATTTAGACAGTTTTCTGTTTTTCACAACACAAATTTTTACCCAGAACAGCAGCCAAAAATGTAACAGCATCTGTCTACACACTGTGTCGACTATGTACGATTTTTTTTTTCTTTAATTCAGCCATGTTATTTTATGGGTCATGAATAAAGACATGTTCTCAGTTTCAAGCATACCATGATGCTGAAAAAGCTGCTCACCAGAAAATAAATAAATAAATGCTTCCTTAAGCCATAGCTGAAGTCTTTTGGACACAATGTGACAAATAAGTAAAGGGCATTTCTTTCTAGTCCAGCTTGGGGACCTGATGTAGGCCACAACTTAGAGATGATATCTAGCTTCTTTGACATGCCTGAATTTACCGCATGACTTATGTGACTCAGCAACAGAGCAGAATTGGAATCCAAATGTCTTGACATTTAATTGCCACCTGTAGGTCACCAGCTTAGCAATCCAAAGCTCAGCAGTACATCAGCTCATCAGAGCACTGAGAGACTCCCGTCTCTCTCTCTCTCTCTCTCTCTCTCTGTCCGTCTGTCTCTCTCCTCTCCTCTCCCTCTCTCTATCTCTCAGCACCTGATGTCAGTGTGAGGTGCCATGCAGGCAGTGACGACCTGGTCAATAATCAGTAATAAAAATGGTGTGCTGAGCATGATTGTGGAATGATTGGTCTGTCGATACTGTATTGAACAGACACAACGAAGGCTAGACAGATGCACATTTTGGAAGCAATTGAAATGCAGCACAACATGCTTTGAAATATAGCTGTTGTATTGGGAGAATAAAAGCCTTAATGCATTGTGGGATGAAAGCCACACTATAGACAATTACAATAAATTTTACTGTAAGAGATTCTTTTTACGTTTGATTCTTAATATGTCTGCTGATACAAATATGTGTTAAATGCCTTCTTTCTCAGGCCAGCATATTTAAAATAAAAATGTTTGCTCTACTGCGATGTGTGCGACCATGCATCTCGGGCAAATTTTTTTTTCTAGACATTCACTGACATTTATTGTAACTGATCAGCCCCTACAGACACCAAAAACACAACAAGAGGCAACATTTATTTAGAGAGACTTCGTGTCCATATTGTAGAAAAAACATCCACTACAGCACTTGTTATAAGTACAGTGTGGTGTCAGGATTGATCTTTTTGTACAAAAGGAATATAATATGCATAACAAAATGTTCTTTAATGTTGAAGGAGAATGATTGTGTTTTTATTTCCACTTACAGTACATGTACAGAGCGAGGAGGTTCCCTTATGGAGTCAACTATTTCTATAGTAGCAGTTCTACATTTCTATAGTAGCATAGAGCTTGTAGAATCCAAACACTGGCTCTGTCGGTGGCCATCACATTTTTGTCACCACTATAATTCCATAGTACTATAATTCTATAGTTCTAAATCCACTTACACACTGTACCTTTAAAACATGCTGAACACTTTGATATCATGCCAACGCATAGTGAAAAGGTTAAAAAAATTGAAAAACTCCATCTATGCACATTTTATTAAATGCAGTTTATTAAAAATTCACCCATAGAGTGTTGAGTAGCATGACAGCACAAAAGTTATTTTGTTCTAATGGGGAAAAAGTTACTTGGCATACTAAAGCTGGTAGAGACCTGATTTGAGGATTTGTCCCTAAATCATTTATGGCTGTATTAACTGTCTGTCTGCAATCATTTTTAAGCACTTTGGGATAACTCTGAATATGTTAATTCCTCCACATTTACAAGTTACAATGACATATGTGCATATGAAAACATCCTAAGAGTTGTAATATTTGTAATGTAGAAAAGCCCACTATGGTTTATGGCAATATTTTCTTTAGCAGAGCTGGAAATGGTCAGGAATAACATGTTTTTCAGAACTTTAAATAAAGTTTTCTAATTAAAGATGGAATGTAGACCTGCAGAGATGTGATGTGAGGGCTTTGGCTCTCTTGGCAAATACCTCTGTCACAGCCAAAACCAAGTTTTAAACCAAGGACTTGGGTCTTTAGCCTCATGAATAAATTACTTTTTGGCTGGAGCTGCTGGACCTGCAGAAACTGCAGCAGGGGAGAGCACTGTGATGAGAAGCTTTGAAAGTTAGACACTCTGCTAAACACAAAGTACTTCCATTCAGTGACAGTGCTAATGTGATTTTTAAGTTACAGCACCTGTAGCAGGTACTGTAAAGAGTCTTTGGTCTCACTCATATCAGATATAGTTTTAAAAGATAAAATCACACCATTACCACGTTCCCAAATCAAACCTTTCAGTTCAAATGAGATTCTCTTTTGAGACAAAGCTTGGTTCACAGGGATGTGGGCCATGTTAATGTTACTTAGATTGGCCACAGGGTTGCAAATTTTCCCTACTGCACTCCATATTCCCCAGAGGAAATTGAACATTGTCATGGATGGATTAGCTCTGTAATGGTGAGACACATAGCTTGAGCAGAGGAGACCAGCTAAAAAACGTTGGGAAATGAGGGAGGGGGAAAAGGTATGAAATTCATTTCATACCTCTTCAGGCACACTCACTTGACGAGCGTCTTTCCGCATTGCTAAACCAACTCATAAGCAACTTTTAAGACACTTTAGAGTGGATTCCAGCTTATATGAAGCAAGCTATAAGTGTTACAATGCACCGCCTTCTCTGGAAACAGAATGGTCTTACTCTACATTATATTGAATAGTTACCATTCTAACCAATATTGAGGCACATAGCAAAAATGTGCAGTATATTATATATACAGCTGAACAAAAATAAAAAATTCACTAGTCTGCAACTTTCCACAAAATCATTCCACTCTTTTTTCCACACATTTTTCTTGTTTCTATTACTGAGCTTACAATGAAGAGGATGATTTTGTTTGTGACTGATTTCACACCTTAGCATTTTTCATTTCTCATGTACAAACTTAATGCAAATTTTGGTTATTACATCTTTATTTTTCTTTCAAAGACAATATGTCTTATGTTGAATGTCTTCTAATGTCATCTATGTGCAGCCAAAAGGAACGCCATGGGTCATTTGTTCATGTATGCTTTATGACCTATGAACCTATGAAGGTTATGTCTTAGTGTCAAGTGCCCTGTAGCAGTAAAAGAAGTGACACACCTCCCCCAGTGATATTTTTTCAAAAGTCCAAAAACCTAGTAAGTGGAGGCAGGGGATGTTTATGACAGCACAGGTAGCGTGCTGCACTCTTCCAGGAAAACAAAGCTTGAGTCCTCCTCAGGAGCCCCTTTCCCAGGAACTTTTATTACCAGGAATTGATTTACCTGAACCTATCTAAAAGAATTCCTGGTAATCTGTGTGGTTTGAGATTCCACTGCACCCTAAAGTTCCAGGAAATTTATTCAAATTAGGCTGATGACATATGGGGGATCCTTCATGCCTCACAGAACAATCAATCAAACTTTATTTGTACTGTATATACAAACATCTTAAAAGGCATTACCAGAAAAAAATTAGCAATTTCAATTATTGTGTGGCATTTGTATGTTTTCCTGATGAAGGTCTAGGACCGAGACACTGTATAAATTACAGATATTTTGCAAGTTAAGGTGATGTATGGGCGTTTACCTGAGCACCATAAATTTGTTTATAGTCATGCATTCACAGTTTTATCATACCTTGTTCACAGGGTAAGGTAGAGTACACAGAAACAGTACTGAAGTGCAAGTACTGTTATTATATGGACTTGGATGGAGGAATGGTCCTTCTTAAATTTCTGTTATTTTAAAAATGTTGTCCTAAACCTTGCACTCATTCTTGTTTATACCCTAGTTCGTGCATTAAAGCGATGTTATAAAAGTAAACAACCACATGATCATTCTACACCTTTAAACATTTAACTTTGAATAAGGTTTCTAATAAAAACACCAAGATCATCACAATTTGTCATCTCGTTAGAAATATTTCTGATCTGTGCTCACACAAAGACAGAACAAAAAGAGCCAAACCTGGGTTTTATTAATGTTAAAAATCTCCAAAGATCCTTATTGTAATTAGAATCAAATCAAAGGTTTTTCAAAAGCGCAAATGTAACTAATAATTAACAACACTCTTCAACAACCAAATAAATGTACACAATAATCCAGCAAATATAAAACAACAAGAGTTTTAGCTAAAACATAAAAAATAATGATAATTCACTCCATGCAATCAATACCGATCTCAGTTACAGACATAGATGAGTCTGCATGTGTCCATCAGAAATTTGTGATTATTTCGGCTTGCTTGACTTTAACCTGTGTTGTTTATGATGTGATGTGATGGAATACTGGAACTTTCTCATATTATGATGTATAGGACCATAGACTGATCAGTTTAACTCATAGACTGAATATTAAAATTAGACAAACCCTCTGTAACATCACCCATGGGTTTTTGAGAAGTTTTATGAAAACTCAGATGAGGAGTTTCTTGGCATCCTGATGTTGGCACCACTGTCCATTCTTTCTGACTCAAAAATGGACTTAGAGGTGGTTCATGAACTGAAGTAGTTGAATGAAACACAAACACACCTATCAGTGACAGCAGCTTTTCTCTTGCACAAGTGGCAGAAAGCAAGAAGAAGGAAGGAAATCAAACACAAATATAAACCACAGTTGTGTAAGTATTTAATAGTAGTTATTGTTCTAAAACACACTCACACCTTCACACAACCTGCAAGTAACACTGCCCAACACTATTCAAACAGGTCAGCAGGCACATGAAGTAAAAACTAATCCCATTAATAATTTCCTCCGCCAAGGAGTGGAGGGGGTTATGTTTTCACCAGTGTTTGTCTGTCAAAGAGCCCTTTGTCTCTGTGTTTGTGTGTCTGTGATTAAAGGAGTGGAGACAGGTGTGCAGGAGTCAGGTCACCTGCTTCCCATCTACAATCAACCCCCGCTATATACGTCGGCTTCACCACTGCTTCCCTGCCAGACCATAGACTCTGATACTCAGTCCTTCTCGTTCCAGCATTTTGTAGAATTTGAGAGTTTAGTAGAGTGTTACTTACTTTTTCTCATCTCATAGCTCTCTGTATCCCAGCTTCTGCCTCTGTCTTCTTCCTGTGCCCCAGTCCTGTGTTCCATCCGGTTCCATCCAGTTCGTCCTCTCCCTGTGGCTGTTCCGTTCAGCCTCCGTCCCTACTCGCTCTGCTCCATCAGCCGTTCTCCCTGCCTGATCCATTCCATCTTCCAGCTCCATTATGCTTCTGCATTCGGCCATCACTTTCTGCTTGATTTTCAATAAACTGTGTTGGTTATTCTAAATTGTCCATAGGCATGAATGTGAGTGTGAATGGTTGTCTGTCTCTATGTGTCAGCCCCTCCCCCCACCCGACCTTCACGAGGATTAAGGGGTAGGAAATGGATGGATGGATGGATGGATGGATGGATGGATGGATGGATGGATGGATGGATGTGTTAACTGCTACCTGAGCTTGTCTCGTGTGTTCAGCATCTGGGTCCCAACCAGTTCTTCCCATAACAGTACTATCTGGCCAGTATGGACCCAGCTGACACCGAAGCAGGGCACTAAACCATATCCAACCAAGGCTCGCGTTTGGGGCAACACGAGCAGGGTCTGGCTAGAATAATAGACACACTAGGGGAGCTGACTGTCAGCATAAACAGTCTCCATAGCCAGCTACCACCAGCCTCCGAAGGCCCTCCTCTTCCTCCAGAGGCCATCTTCGCTCCCCTTCGGCTCCTCCTTCTCCTCCAGTTCGTGAACCCACTGTCTCAGCCCTGGAACGGTATGACGGAAACCTCGGTTCCTGTCGGACATTTCTCATACCGTGTTCTTTGGTTTTCAAGCAGCTGCCCTTCAGATGGTGGAGTCACTGGTGAGGCAAACCCAGAGCCAACAGCCAGACCCTGGTAACAGTCCCCCTAACCTCCTGTTAGTCCCAGACTCTGTCCGTTCCCAGGTTCTTCAATGGGCTCACTCCTCTAAACTCACCTGCCACCCTGGGGTAACTCATACCCTCACCTTCATTCATCGGAGATTCTGGTGGCCATCCATGGAGGCAGACACCAGAGCCTTCATCGCAGCGTGCACAGTCTGTGCCCAGAATAAGACATCCTGCCAACCAGTCAGTGGCCATCTCCATCCTTCACCAGTTCCTAGTCATCCCTGGTTGCACATTGCCTTGGATTTCATCACTGGACTTCCCCCTTCTGAGGGTAAAACTCTCATACTCACTATCATTGATCATTTCTCAAAAGCTGCTCATTTTGTTGCTCTCTGCAGACTGCCGTCCGCCAAGGATATTGCTAGCCTCCTGGTGCAGAATGCGTTTCAACTACATGGGATCCCTGCAGATATTGTCTCGGACAAGGGTTCTCAATTTACCTCTCAAGTATGGAAGGCTTTCTACTCTGCTCTTGGAGCCACCATTAGTCTCTCCTCAGGATACCATCCCCAAAGTAACGGTCAGACTGAACATGTGAACCAGGAATTGGAAGCTGCATTGCAGTGCGTCACTTCAGCCAACCCCTCTTCCTGGAGTACTGCACTATCCTGGGTAGAGTATGTTCATAACACCTTGCCCAACTCATCCTCTGGCCTCTATCCCTTCCTCTGCTCTCTGGGCTATAAGCCTCCATTGTTTCTGGAACATGAACAGGATTTGGCTGTTCCATCTATCCAGGCCCACATGAGATGTTGTCACAAGGTCTGGAGACAAGCTCGTTCTGCCCTACTCCACTCCAGATCCAGAGTCCAGCAGCAAGCCAATCATCACTGTCCACCTGCCCCTTGTGTACTCCATTGGCCAAAAGGTGTGGCTTAGTTCCACAGACAAAACTTCCCCATAAGGTGGATTCCAGAAAATCCACCTTATGGGGAAAATCGGCTCTCGGTTTATTTGTACCCTTTGAAATCTCTGCAATTGTCAATCCCTGTGCTGTCCATTTGAAACTTCCTGCCACACTCCAATTCCAGAGTCCATTCAACATTTCATGTGTCACAAGTGAAATCAGTTTCGTCCAGCCCTCTTCCTCCCCAGTTTATTGACAACCACCCCGCCTGCACAGTCCGGCAACTGCTGGATGGTCATGGTCTCCAGTATTTGGTCGATTGGGAGGGTTATGGACCTGAAAAGCACTGCTGGATTCCTCGACGGTTGATCCTGGATTCTTCACTGGTCCAGAACTTCCATGAGCAAGAACCTGGCCGATTTAGTTGTGCGCCAGGTGGCGCCCGTGGAGGGGGGGTACTGTCACGTCTCCCAGCTCCTCGTGCCTCCCCTCCCCTTTGTCTCTGTGTTTGTGTGTCTGTGATTACAGGAGTGGAGACAGGTGTGCAGGAGTCAGGTTTACCTGCTTCCCATCTACAATCAACCCCGCTATATATTTTGGCTTCACCACTGCTTCCCTGTCAGATCATAGACTCTGATACTCAGTCCGTCTTGTTCCAGTGTTTTGTCGTATTTGAGAGTTTAATAGAGTGTTACTTACCTTTTGTCTTGAAGCCAGGATCCAGGGAGCTATGATTAGCTCCCTGGATCCGGGCTTCTGCCTCTGTCTTCCTCCTGCATTCCATCCAGTTCATCCTCTCCCTGGAGCTGTTCCATTCACCCTCTGTCCCCACTCGCTCTGCTCCATCAGTCATCCTCCCTGCCTGATCCATTCCATCTTCCAGCTCCATTACGCTTCTGCATTCTGCCATCACTTTCTGCTTGATTTTCAATAATCTGTGTTAACTGCTACCTGAGCTCGTCTTGTGTGTTCAGCGTCTGAGTCCCAACCAGCTCCTCCTGATGGTGCTGGGTAGTGACGGTGAGATGAAGCCTCATGAAGCATTGAAGCCTTTCACCAACTTGGTTCAGTCAAGAGCAAAGCTTCATGAGGCTTCATTTGAGGCTCTACTACTCCATCAACTGGCAAAATGAATTAAAATCTGCAATCTTTTCGGCTTCTCCCCTGAATGAAGCGAGCCTTGATACGTGCTTCGCGGAAACGTCCCCCTCCATTACTCGACAGCTTCATTACTTGACTGACTTCGAAGCCTCGGCACATCTCATAACATCACTACCTCCCGTAACAGTCAGTTAGTTAGTTTGCAAAATTAGTGCAATGTGTGTCGGATGACATTGAGTTCGTGGGGGGGGGGGGGGGGGGGGGGGGGGGGGGGGGGGGGGGGGG
>JAQQAE010003945.1:0-19440 GCA_029823295.1 Pseudamia nigra | reverse complement strand
ATTATAAGGCGCAGTGTCATATTTGGACAAAATTGACGGCTTTTAGATGCGCCTTATAGTCCGGAAAATACGGTATTCTTCTCATGATGGGGATTATGTTCATTGACTGATTTTTCTATCTGTTTTATTCATATTTTGTTCAGTTTTTGTTCATTCATTCATTTACCACTCTTCAATTCAAACCTCCGACGGGGCCAGCAGGCCAGCTGCAGGGTCGTCAGCTGGGAGCCACCCTTCACCGATGTTTCGCCCCTTTCATCTCGGAACATCTCAGGGGGGTAGGGCAATGACAGGGATGTCTCCCTGCTACTCCCTGCAGCTGGTTGATGAATCCTTCCCCACCTCCTGTCCTTGTGTTATTGTGCTTGTGGATATAGACTGAGACCTAAAACCTCTGCACCCGATTTCTGCTGGGAAAACGATTGCCTTCCACCCTGCTTGGGAACATTCAGGTGCCAGGTTGGTATATCTCTCCTTCTTCCTCTCGAAAGCAGTGTCCATTCCTTCTTCCCAAGGGACTGTTAGCTCTGCCATGATAACTGCCCTTGTGGAATCAGACCAGAGGACAATGTCTGGCCAGAGGCTCATAGGTGTGATGTCCTGAGGGAATTTCAGCTGTCTGTCCAAGTCCACCCTCAAGTTCCATCCACTTCCGGGGAAGAGAAGGGACCACTTCCTTGTGCTGCTGATCTGAATTTTGCCACCTTGCTGGACAAACTGGATCTGCTGCTGTGCTGTTAGTGGGTCGGCCTTGTTAGCTTCCAGCCTCCATACTTCCAGGATTTGAGCTAACTTGCGCAGCACTTTGTCATGGCACCACCTGTGCCGGCCCTGCATCACCGCCTCCCTACATCCAGAGAGGATGTACTGCAGACTTGGGTTGCTAGAGCTGCAGAGTTGGCATGTCTCCTGTGTTTCATACCACAGGTGCAGGTTCCGGGGACTGGGAAGGGTGTCATACATGTTCCTGATCATGAAGCTCAGCCTCGCTTGGGGCATCCTCCACATGTCAGCCCACATGATGGTTCTGTTGACGACTGCCTCCCATGTTGTCCATCTCCCTTGCTGCTGCTGGCTGATAGTTCTCCTTTTATAGCTCTCCTCTTTGATCTTGGCAACTTCAGAGATCACCAGATCCTTGGACCACATCTTGGGTGCTGGTCCAAGGATTCGGGTGCTTTGCCTTTTTTTCCAATTCGTCTGACTATTTTGTTCATTTTCTGTTAATTCTGTTCACCTTGTGAATTATTTTCTTCCTTTTGGTTCATTTGCTGATGATTTTGCTCAGGTTTTGTCCATTTGTTTGGCCGTTTTCTGTTCATTTTATTGCTCATTTGATTCATTTCTGTTCAGTTATTTGATTATTTTTTACCACTGCTATTTTTTCTTCATTTCCTTAATTATTTTGTTCATTATTTAACTTCTCATTTTTTTTGATGATTTTGATCATTTTTGTCCATTTGCTTGAATATTTTGTTTGTTTTGTGAGCAGAAAAATTAACACAATGAAGAAAATGGAACAAAATAAGCAACAAAAGAAATACAAATGAACAAAACAGTGAACAAACTGCACAAAACAATGGAGTACATGAATAGGAAGGACACAAAGAATAAGAAAAATAGGCAAAAAAATGAACCTAAAGTGAATGAAAAGTAACAAAATATAATATGAGCCACATAGTACACCATTTCTTAAAAAAATCAGTCACATTTGAAGCCGTTTCAGACTCATTCGATGTGTTTGTGGTTACTTTCTCTTTTTCTGCAGGAACACCAAAGCCAGCACATCCACAACGATCCTCATCCATCTTGTGTTCGCCTTGTTCTTTCTTAACTTTACCTTCCTGGTCAACAACTTCGTGGCACAAATGAAGAACTCCGTGGGTTGTAAGATCATGGCGGCTGTTATGCACTACTTCCTGTTGGCGACTTTCACCTGGTTCACTGTGCAGGCTTTCCACCTCTGCCTACAGCTCTACACCGGGGGAAAAATCGAAATCCGTCGCTATATCCTCAAAGTCTCCATTACCAGCTGGGGTGAATTTCTTAAGCTCTGCCAAGAAGGTTCTTGCTTTTGCTGGCACAACTTTTTTGTCTGTTTTTGCCAGCATTCGATTATAGTAATAACCATGAAATACAGATGCCAGTTAAAACACCCTGTTTTTTCTTGTGGTTTCAATGAGTTTAGGCATACATGTGCAACCCTAATTCCAGTGAAGTTGTGATGTGTAAAATGTAAATAAAAACAGAATATAAGAATTTGAAAGTCTCATAAACCCATACAGAACATAAGAAACATATCAGATGTTGAAACTGACATTTTACATTTCATGGAAAATATTAGCTCCTTTTGAATTTGATAACACATCTAAAAAATGTTTGAAAAAGGGGCAACAAAAGGCTGGAAAAGTAATTGTCACAAATTAAAAACAACTTGATGAGAATTTTACAACGAATTACTGTATGTTAACTGGTAACAGGTCAGTAACATGACTAGGTATAAAAGGAGCATTTTAGAAAAGCAGAGCCTCTCAGATGTTAAGATAGATAGAGGTTCACCAATCTGTGACAAACTGTGCCTAAAAATTGTGGAACAATTTCAGAAAAACGTTACTCAACATAAAATTGCAAAGACTTTGAAGATCTACCATCTACAGTGTCTAATATCATCAAAAGATTCAGAGAAACAGGAGGAAGGTAGAAGGTCAAAACTAGATGCTGGTGATCTGCAGGTCCTCAGGTGGCACTGCATTAAAAACAGGCATAACCGTCTACTGGAAATCACTGCATGGACTCAGGAAGACGACCAGAAATCACCGTCTGTGAACACAGTTCACTATGTAATCCACAAATACATGTTATTGCTGTAGAGAAGAAGCCAAATGTAAACATGATCCAGAAATGATGCCTTTTCTGGACCAAAGCTCATTTAAAATGTCTGAGGCAAATTGGAAACTCTTCTGTGATCATATACCTAATTTTGTTTGGTTTTGTTCAATTTATTGATTATTTTGTTAATTTTTGCTCATTTTGCATATTGATTAGTGCATTTTTTTGTTCATTTTGAAATTATTTTATTCATTTTTTTTGCCTTATTTTTATTCATTTTATTGTTAATAGTCATTTAATTTACTATTTTGTCCATTTGGTTGATTCGTTTGTTCTTGATTAACCCCTAGATTTTAGAGTTTTTTCATGCTTTTGTTCATAATTTTACTTAAATTTTGTTCATTTTCTCTTTCATCATTTATTCTCTACCCTTTAATCCTTGTAAGGGTCAGGGAAGGTGCTGGAGCCTATCCCAGCTGACTTAGGGCAAAGGCAGGGTACACTCTGGACGAGTCGCCAGTTCATCACAGAGCTGACACATAGAGACACACTCACATTCATGCCTATGGACAATTTAGAATGATCAATTTACCTAATCCCTAGTGCATGTTTTTGGTTGTGGGAGGAAGCCGGAGTACCCGGAGAGAACCCACGCAGACACGGGGAGAACATGCAAACTCCACACTGAAATGCCCCGCTAGCTGGCACTGGGATCAAACCCAGGGCCTTCTAGCTGTGAGGCATGAGTGCTACCCACTGCACCACCGTGTAGCCCCTTTCATCATTATTATTATTGCATTATTTTATCTGGGCCAATTTCTTGATTATTTTGTTCATTTTTAAGTATTATTTGTAGTTTTATCTTTTTTTATTTAGTGCTTATTTTGCTCATTTGGATTCATTAAAAATGTGTGATTTCCACCAGTGGACAAGCCACAGGAGCTGCTGGGGAGGGGCTAAAGAGCTACTGGCTGCAGACCCCTGGTACAGAGTCATTAGGCCTGTTAGTGCCACTACAACTACTGTACAAATTTACATTGTAGCAAGAAATACTTAAATAACACAGTAACAGGGATGAAGCCCATGCCTGGTTTCTGAGACTGGTGATTCTAATAAACCTATCCTCTGCAGCAGAGGTAGCTCTTGGTCTTCATTTTTTGGGATGGTACTCCTAAGAGCCAGTTTCCTCATAGCATTTGATGGTTTTGGCAACTGCACTTGTGGACACATTCAAAGTTCCTGAAATGTTTTGTATTGGTAGTAGCATTGGTAGTATAATTGTATTCATATTCAAGTATTTTTGAAGTAAAGGTTACAGCATTAGTAAAACCCTTTGTTAATTCATGTGTTAATCTTTTGTTTCTGTTCACAGTTCTACCAAGCATATTTGGAATCGTCCTGCTTAGCGTTGGAAAATATGATGAACAGGTCATCAACACAGAAGATGCTCAAAAGAATGTGACCATGTGAGTAAGGACACATTTACCACCGGATTTATTTAAAACATGCAGCCGACCTTATTTTTGTCTTGTTGCATCTTTTACTAATAAACTTCCTGCCGTCAGAGAGAGCAGACGCGTTTTCTATTCCCTTCCTCCCCACTTGATCCTTGCTTGCTGTGTCCTGTCTGTGTCTGCTTCATCTCTCGCTGCATTTCGGTCCAAACTTAAAAGTACCATGGAATTGGTTAAGCTGGGCTTTAAATGCAATTGACACCATTTTTTCAAACATGAAGGCGGGTCCAGGGGAACCCCAGTGCCATCGGGCACAGTGGCTGCAGGGTACATGAGGGACGCATGGGACAATTGGAAGCACATGTGTCTTTGTTATCTTCTGATTGAAGATGCGGAGGACATCTACCTATTTGGATTTATGATCACAGGATTTCTGCTGATTGGCTTGGGAGTTTTTCTGGTTTATCGACTACAAAAAAAAGACGGACAAGGCTGTTCAAAATGCGGACCCGGCGAAGCTTTGTCTTCACATTGAGCAGTTGGGGAGAGCTCTGGCGACGCAGAATGGGACGATTTCTGAGTTAAATCGAAGAGTGGTTAACATCTTGGAATCACTGGATGCTTTCCAATGAGTGTTTTTAAAATTTGGAAATTGTAAATTGTAATACACAGGATCGGATGAGAGGTTCTAAAGTATATGCCTCTGTAAGTGAGACTGTGTTATCTTGTTTATGTTTTGGATTCCTTCAAATGACCTTGCAACGAAAATCCTCCAGGGAAGAGACGGCGTGAGAAAATGAAGTTTTGGCTTCTCCCTCCCCTACTTACGTAAACATTCTGATATAGGGGCAAGCTGAACTCTCTGAGGACATGTTGCCACGGGAGCTATCATGGAATTCAACATCTGACATGCACTGAGAGAGATCCTTGATTTGTCAAGGTGAACTTTTTCTATGGACTTGTGTTGCCATGGTAGCTATCATGGAATTTAACACCTGGACGATGCTCTGGGAGAGGATTTTTGTCTCCCTATCAGAACTGATGCGACACAATGCATCCACTGTTCATTATTGCACTCACACACACGCAAACTCTTTCTGATACTTGGCTTTGTTAATGTGGGTAACTGTCTGCTAAATGTGCATATGAGGGTTTTTTTTCTATGTGACGATAATTTTGCTTACTATGGAGCCTAATTAACTGTGCTTTTTTTTTAACTCTCTTTTCTATTGTACCCCCCCCCCTTCCCCCAACTGCAAGGACCTGCGCCCTTCATGTGCTTCAACTCCCTGCCCCTTAGTGGGAGAAAATTCGTTGCCCCCTCGGGGATAAATAAAGTATGATTGATTGATTGATTGATTTATTGAAAAGCACAAATGACTGCCTCTTCAGCTTTCACCCGACATAAGAAACCAGCCTTTAAACTTGATTTCAAAAACTTTTGACATTTATCATGATAATTATCCACTTGGTTTCCCCTGGCATATCAACCAAGGATCTTTTGTTGCCCAGTCATTCCTTATGGAAAGCTGCTCACTGGCACTAAAGTGAAAAAAGTTAAAAAAAAATTCAACATTCGTGCTACAGTGGTCCCTCATTTATCACGGGGGTTACATTGCAAAAATAACCCGTGATAGGCGAAATCCGCGAAGTAGATTCCTATGGAAAAACTTGCTCCAGCTAACACATGATTCGCCCAATGAACGTGACACCGGAACGGATTAAATTTGTTAGCCGGGGCACCAGCGTATTTGTTTTAAGGTTGTAAAACCCCTCACCACACACTTTATACACTACTCTCAGACAGGCATTAACATTTTCTCACATTCCCCTACTATTTAAACACTCTCAAAATTCAAACCTTTGTAAATTTTAAATAACAAATAAGTATGTGTACAGTATTACAGAACTAAAGATCAAAACCTGTTGTCAGGCCCATATATTAGCTTGAGAAATAAAAAATATATAAACGTTTTCCTATTTAAAAAAATATGATGGCTTTTAGAAATAACATTTCATTTTAACGATCAACCTATGAAGCTGGACACATAAGAAATTATTAATAGTGACTCATGCGTCACAGTTCTTCTGACTGCGCCTCTTCGTCCTGGATCCTCGCTGTCACGAATGTCATCGCTGTCAGCAAAGGTTTCATAAAGCTTTGTAGCTTTTGTGCGGATGATGTTGGTATCCAGCGGAATGTTCTTTTCCTTGCAGTCACTGATCCGCAAAGCTAAAGCAGGCTCCATTCTTACGATATTTTTGTTGCAGACAGTTACAACCCTTTTTGCATCCTTGTTAAAACTTATTGCTGCTGTCATCCTTATGTTATTTTCCTCTTTCTTTACGTAACGAACCGAAGATTAATTTATTCTGTAATGGCGTCCTACAGCCGTGTAACTTCTACCTTCTTTCAGCATGTCCAGAAGTTCAACTTTTTGTGCGATGGGTAGCATCTTCCTCTGCCTTTTGGCTGTGACTGCAAGTGCCTTAGTCGGTGCAGACGCTTCGTCGACATTGTGGGTTTGTGTCGGAGAGATAACTTGCAAACATACAGCACTTCAGAGTCACACTGCTAGTGATCGAACATTTGTGTAAGTTTGGTGAGCTGAACGCATTCTGTACTGTACAGTACAGGAAACGCAGCACGGATGAGATTGATTGACAATGGCCTCAGCCAATCAGGATGCAGAACACAGTGCGTGGGATCTCCTTTAGCCAATCAGGACACAGAACACAATGCGCATTCATGTGCTGTAAAAAAAAATACATGAAAATTGCACTAAAAAAAAATCTGTGAAACAGCAAGGCAGCGAAAGGTGAACCGCGATATAGCGAGGGACCACTGCACTTCCATTCTCACTAGAGCCTAACCAACGGCCACTCACATTGTGCCTTGCTGGTTATGTAACAGATTTTAAAACCCATTTTTGAGTGTTTGGACAATGTAAAGCATTTCAAACCCTCATATTAAAAAAAACGGTCACCTTTTTTGGAGTTGTGGTCTATGGGGAAAATAGTTTCTGGGCCAAAGTGCAGTACCAGCAAAAGGCCACTGGGAGAATCAGCTTCAAATTGGAGTGTTCAGCTGGGTTTGTGTTCTTATAATACCTCACTGGTGTCGCTGTGATGGGTTGAGAGTAGCTGAAGCAGTCCACCTGGAACTTGCATGCTGATGGCTGAAAGACCCACATCCTATCAACTTTTGGCACTAATAGTTTTCATAACAGGTGCCATAGTTAGTGACTACAATCAGATCTCAAACCGAGCAACTTTTGGGATCAGCCATGCCACTGCTTATAGCAACAAAATTTACCAGTGTTTGAAAGCATTTGAACCGGTTTAATTGGAACTTGCTATGTTTATTGTCTTTTGAGTCAGCTTTTAATAAAAGCGACAATACTCTTCACAAGGGGGCTCCACTGCTACAATTTCCTTGGAACTTGCCATAGTTAGGGTGGACTTAGAGATCTCCATTCTATCAACTCTAGGGATAAGTGACATGTTTGGTTTTCAGTAGGGGGCACTACTGCTTGTTTCAAGAAAATATGTAAAAACTCAAATATTGAAATTTGTTGACCATTAAGATATCAACATTTTGTCAAATTATGTGCTATTAGTGCTTGTGAAGAAAATGTGATAGCTTAAAAGTGTCTGAATTAATTTAGCTGAACCTTCCCATGGATATTGACAATTACAATATCTTTATGCTGTCAAATTCTGACAGCATCCTTATTAATGGGGGGGGGGCTATTGCTCCTAACAACAAGTCACAATACCTCAAAAGTGTTTGAACTAATTTACTTGATACTTGTGATACTCACTGTAATATCTCCATTCTGTCAACTTATTGGATAAATTGTACCACTACTTGGGTATAGGTGGCATAGGGGATGCTACTGCTTCTAAGGAAAATATAAAATAGCTTGAAAGTGGCTGAACTAATTTACTTGAGACTGACCACTTAAAATCGTCTTCCTGTTAATGTCTTGTTTAGATAGCTGTACTGCTTTGGGGATAGGTGGTGCTTCCGTTTCTAACAAAGACAAAACAAGTAACTCACAAGGGGCTATATCTCAGGTCTGGTAACACCCTGGGTCACCTCCAAAGAAGACAGAGGAGGTGGCTAGGGAAAAGGAAGTCTGGGCTTCTCTGCTTAGGCTGCCACCAGTGAGCTGGACCTGACTGGATGGATGGGTGGCTGAGTGAGTGGATGGGTGGGCCGGTAGGTTGGTGGCCAGGATGGTGATTGGATGCATGGGTGAGTGAGTGAGTGAGTGAGTGAGTAGTTGGATGGATGGGTGAGTGAGTGAGTGAGTGGATGGATGGATGGATGGATGGATGGATGGCTCAGTGGTTGGATGGATGGATGGGTGGATGGATGGCTCAGTGGTTGGATGGATGGATGGATGGGTGAGTGAGTGGATAATAGCTAAGTGGTTTGTTGGATGGAAGAGTGAGTGAGTGGTTGGTTGGATGGATGGGTTGATGGATGGGTGAGTGAGTGGATGATGGCTCAGTGGTTGGTTTGGTAGAAGGGTGAGTGAGTGGTTGGATGGATGGGTGGATTAGTGGGTGGATGGATGGGCAATTCACTAAAAATTTTGATAGTTGGCCAGCTTTTTTGGTGGATGCCTTACAATTCTGGGCAATATCTACATTGCCAGCTGTATCATGTAGCTCCATTTATGCGATCTTTTTGTTCTCCAGGTGCTGGATAACAGACAGCGACACCCACTACATCGTCAACATCGGCTACTATGTGGTGGTCTTCCTCTTCACCTTCAGCACCTTCATTATCATTCTGTCATGGTTCTTTTATGTCAAGAAAACCAAAGCAGCTGGCCTCACACAAGTCAACAAAAGCAGCAGGAGTATTGTATCCATCCTGGGACTGTGCTGCTTGCTGGGTGTTACTTGGGGTTTTGCATTCTTTGCCTACGGACCCATGCGTGTGCCAGCATCCTATGTTTTCACAGTTCTCAATTCTTTCCAAGGTATTTGAATGTGTTAACAGCGTGGACACATCATCTATCGGGTTACATTTAAATCTGTTTTATATGTACAGTGGTGCCCCGGCTAACGAATCTAATCCGTTCCAGCGTCACGTTCTTTGGGCAAATCATTCATTAGCTGGAGCGAGTTTTTCCATAGGATACATGTAAAAACAAATTAATCCGTTCTGGACCCACAAAAAACTCCCATATAAAGTATGTATTACACACCCGTCCATGCACATTTATTAATTTATAAAGACACTTACCGGAGGAGGATGAGACAGAGACAGCCATTTTTCTTAGGTCCCATGATGAAAAACACAAAATGAAGCAGTATCTTAGCTGAAAAAAGGCAAATATACAGCGCGGAGTTCACATTGACGTTTAAGTCGGCCAAGATAGACCTGGAAGTTAAGTCCTTGGTGTTACAAAAAAATTCGTAACCCAAATTCGGAAGGTTGTAACCTGGCTCTTTTCCATAATACAAAATTTGTAACCTGAATAATTTTTCATTAGCCACGACACAATTTGGCCAATGGGTTTATTCGTTACCTGAATTTTTCGTTAGTGGGAGCGTTCGTTACCCGGGGCCCCACTGTATTAAAATACTTGCTAATAATCAATGTTTGAACGTGGAGGACGGTCATTTTCAGTGAAGCATCTTTGAATCCCCCTGGAAAATTTGAACATGTGACATTTAATTATTTTTGCATTCTGTGCATTGTTTATCCATCAGTTTGTGTCTTTTGTTTGTAAGTTGATTACAGAAAGAAAATAAGCAACAATATCAACCAAAGTTAGTAAAGTAAAAAACAAAATAAGCAAAAATTTGCAGTAAAAATTAATAAAAGCTAGCATATTGAACACACATAATTAGCAAAATGAACAAGAAAATGAATAAAAAAGCTGAAAATAATAAAATGAATAAAGTGACCAAATATAAGCTTATGAAATTAACAAAATAACTAAACAAATTAACAAGTCATAAAGGCGATGAGCAGAAATGACAAGAACAATGAACAAAATTAATGACAATGAACGATAAAATGAACAAAATATTAAAAACAATTGACTAAAAATAAGTAAAATAATAAATAAAATAGATAAATGAGCAAAAATATACAAATAGGACAAAAACCCACAAAATTAGCAAAATAATCCACAAAATGAATAAATATTATCAATGAACAAAACAATGAGGGGAATCAACAAAATAATCAAGACAATGAGCAAAAATTATGAATATAATAAACAAGATTGACAAAAATGAACAAAAAAATTCAATAAATATTAAACACAATTAATCAAAATGAGTAAAATTTTAAAGAAATGACCAAAATAATCAGGAAAGAAACAAAATTGCACAAAAAATGCACAGAGAGCAAAATAATCCACAAAACAAAAAATATTATCAATCAATAAACACAGTAATCAGGAGAATGAACAAAATCATCAAGCCAATGAGCAAAAATCACAAAATAAACAACGTTAACAAAAATGAACAATAAAATGAATAATTTCTTAAACACAATAAATTAAAATGTGTAAAATAATAAAAAAAAACAAAAAAATTAACAAAATTTTAAACAAAATGAACTAAAATGAATACAATAATTAACAAACAAACAAAATTGGACAAAAATCCACAAAGTAAAATAATCTGCAAAATGATCAAATATGATCGATCAATGAACTAAATAATCATGAAAATTAACAAAAAAGTCAACAAAATAATTAAGACAGCAAGCAAAGATTATGTCAAAAATAAACAAAATTAACAAATATGAACAGTAAAATAAATTAAATATTAAACAGTGATTTTTTTAGAAAGCAACATAAGAAATAAAATGAATAAAGCGCTCAAGAAGCAAATAGAACTGGACAAAAATTGAAAGGTGAACAAAATAAAAAAACATTTATAACATAGCAACTCAATTAAAAAGGCTCCACAGTCCTTTTTGGGTCCCATGCGTGATCATTTTTCTTGGTCCAACAGGTTTCTTCCTCTTCATCTACTACTACAAAACCAGTCGCAGTGGAGAGGTGAGCGGTGGTGTGAAAAACAACTTCCAGAGCATGAGCAACATTCCCACTGTGAATCCCACAGTCGACACCTTCAGCAACCCCTATGAGATGCCCTCCGATAACATCCACAACCACAAATGAAGCCTTTCAGGATGCATGGGGACCAGGGAGGTAGCACAACCAGCAATTTGAATCACAAGAATCTTTCACATCTTGCTTTACATTGCTTATTATACTCTTAGGTGTGCACAAAATATAAAAACTGCTTAATTTCACTGTGTACAATCCAGGTTTTTGAGTTTATTTGGTCTTGCTGTAAGCTACACTGGTCCACAGAATAAGGCAGCATGTCATACTGCTCTGTCTCTACTTTTTTGTCTCTCCTCTGTCCACTCACAGCAGGTTGAGACAGATGGCTGCATATCCAGAGTCCAGTTCTGCTTTAGGGTTTTCCATTAAATGACTAGGTGCTTGATTTGTGACACGCTTACAGATAGTCTTGGATTCTGATCTGTGCTATGTAAATACAACTGAATTGAATATATTTATCAGCATTGGTGACAGGGAGTTAAAAAAGCACCATAAAGAGACTGTAAAAAGTATTTACAGTAAATAATATTCATTATTAAATAAGCATTTTCTGCCCATTGACTAATGCCAGCTAGTAGACAGTTCCAATTTACGGTATAGACACAGTAGCTGGGACTGTCAGTGAAGAGCATTACCATGAACAAGGAACATACATTAAAGTGCATGTAAATTTTCATCAATAGTGTCCAATCAAGAACTACTGTAAATGCAAAAACACGTCATGCTAAACACAGTTCTGAATTTAAGAGTTTACGATTGCGAGACTTTTTGCCTGTTTTTCTCATTTTGTTCCTCATTTTTGCTCAGTTTTGTGGTTATGTTATTGATTTTTTTAAATTATCTTGTGTGCTCATTTTGTTATTTTCAGTTTTGTATTTTGTTCACTTTTTGTTCGTTTACTAGATTATTTTCATGAATTTTACTTGTTTTGTTTGCTCATTTTGTTGTTTTGTTGATTCCCAGTGTTTTGGGCAGCACATAATAGGACTCGTTCCATAACATTTGGAGGCAAACACCATCTGTGCAAAAGCTGCAGGTGTAACGACTCCTACTCATTAAAATGCAGTCAAATCTAACTAAGTAGAAGTACATTTTTCTATCACAAATGTAAATGAGTAAAATGTATTCTATAAAACAACCACTCTCAGAAGTACAAGTAAAAAAATACTCAAGTACAAGTAATGAAGTAAATTTACTACCCACCCACAGCTTTCAACTTAAGTGGAATTTAAGTTGAAAGCTGTACAAATTTTCTAAAACTTTGGTGGTCTACTCAAAAGGGTGATGATTCATCAATTGCTGCTGATCAATGTGTTGGGGACCCCTGGACAAAGTCAGCTGATGGAAAAAGTAACAGACAAAATATCAGTTGGAAAGCTGCCATTGTACCACTGTGACAAGCCATACAACCTAGCAATTGGTCAAATTCCATCATGGCTTTATTTTCTAAAGTCTGAAAACATAGCAGTCTGCATTCTTCTCAGACCAGTTACTGTATATTATGTGTTCACAAGTGCATAGGAGTTTTTGCTTAGTCGCTGAAAAAAAATGTAGTAAAATGATCTTATTTTCATATTAACTCAGTCTCCATGCCAAAATGATCAGTTTCATTGTATCATAAGTATTACGGTAACAATATAATCTGAATTAAATATGAATAATGAAATATTGTCTATTTTTTATGTGATATACGTTCAAAACTTCAATCATGTACTCCAATCTGTCTACATTGGAATTGAATTTCATTCCAAGAGAAACGGAGCAATACAGAAACACGGATGTCACGAAACAATATATACTTTATTATGCTTCAGTCATATTGACATTAAAATAAGAATATACACAAAGTTTGTTTTTAACCTCATCTTAAAATGAGACATTGCCATCAACTTTTATAATAAAAGAGCTTCTGCTTCGTTGAGAGCTTTTTCCATTTCAGCCGCATCCAGGGCGAAACTCTCCCGTTCCAGCATCATCTGTTCCTGTGCTTTTGCAAGGTCGCACATTGTTGTTTGGATTTCCTAAAAGGAGGACACACATAGTACATAATACACCTCAAACATTCTTAAAGTGCATTCTACTGTGCTGGGAAACTAGCTAGTACACGATTGTGGCAGAGGGATATAAATCAGGGTCCCCACTCTTTTCTTGAAATTATTCTCCTGGATTTTCTAGGACATTTTCAGCTGGTACAGTATGATAGACAACTTATGTCGTACACTAATGCAGACCACCCACCCCACTATGCTCACACTTGTGGGCCAATACTACTAACACTCTTAAACTCACGAGTTTTGCCTTTTATCAGGATCTGAAAAGTTACTAAATCTTGTGACAAAGTCAAATGGAAACAATGAGTAGCAGGACCGCTCTGAGACATGCAAATTTGATTGGCTTGTAGAGTTACATGGTGTGCTGCGCCGGCGGGAAGCAGACAAAGGCTATGCCTTTTTAACCTATTTGCATTCATGCACAAGGCACAGAGAAGCAGAGGGAAACATAATTTTCCAGGACACCTTAAACTTTTCCAGGACATTTGGCTTTTACTCTATTTTTCCGTATGTCGGACTGAAAATTAGTCAGTTGTTTTCCAGGATGCATGGGAACCCTGTAAATGATCAAACAGGCAACCTGCCAGCCAACTCGACTCACAACCTCACAGTTGTCAAATTAGTATGTCTGTTCTTTTTTTTTTAATTTTTTTTTTACCTGTACCAGATATTGAAGAAATCTGAAATGCAGGCCATCTTTCCTCAGTTATCCTGTGGTTGGAAAAGCTACAATAGCCAGTGCCTGTAGTAGCTACTGTATCACTGTAACTGCTTTCAATTCTGCGAGTGACCGTGAACTCGAGCACCTGCGGTTGTAAGCAGTGCTGACTGGCAGGCTGCCCGTCTAATCATTTACAATGCACCGCTACAAACAAATTATCGAGCTACGTCCCTAACACTGTAGACTGTACCTTTAAAATCAACTACAATAAACAGCAATGTTGTTTCTACATTCACAGCATGGTGACTCACTGATAATCGAGCACACTGGTCTGATGCAATGTCAGCAAAGGTCTGTAGCTCATTTAGCAGATTTGTGGAGATGCTCTGAAACAGACAATAAAAAAGCATTTATTATGTTACTGCGTGTGTATAGAACATAAGTATATCATAGATTTTATTTTATGGGTAATGTGTTTAAGACATATAGTACAAATAAGATTAAATGACCGAGTTCATTTATATCCCTCGTATTTTTGTGTAGCAGTGCGTGAGTTAAGTTAAAACATTTGATTAATGAAGCATATGACTGTAAAATCTGGTGGCAAGTAAAATAAAACATGTACCATAACTTCTTTTCTTTGATCTTCATCTTGTTGTGCAGCTTCTCCAATGCTTTCTCCCAACACTAGACAGCAAGGACATCACTGTGTTACTCTCTAACGCACATCAATAAAGCTGAATTACACAAACATATTTGAAGTGAGGCTAGTATTCACCTGGGTCAATTTTTGCAGCCACTAGAAGAGCATGACAGTCCCTCAGATGTTTCTGAACTTCTGTTTTCTCTTTTTGAAGGTCACTGAACTGCAGCTCCAGTTCAGCAACTCTTCCCTGCAAATGCACCATTATTTTGAAAAATGATCATTTAAACTGCATAAGAGGCATTAGAGTTGCACAATTAATCAACACAATTACAGTGTAATTGTGTTGCTGCACAAGGCTGAAGTTTAAAACCACATGATAGAAAGATAGGGGATATGATTGTTTAATTTATTGAATATTTATAATTATTTAGTCAATTTTTCAGCGATCTTTGTTCATATTGTTGACTATTTTGTCACTTTTGGATCGTATATATATTCATGCTGTTGATAATTATGTTTATTTTTGGTCATATTGTTGATTTTTTTTCTATACACTGTATATTACTATAAATTTTGTTCATTTGTTCATCATTTTTGTTTATTTTGTGACAATTTTTTATTTGTTTTTGATAGATTTTCTTCATTTCTAACAATGCTGACTCATTGTATTGACCACAGTAATTACAATATGACAATTTCACCAAATTGCACAGCCTTAAGAAGTAATGTGTTTGTGTTTTTCACCTGTGTCTCTGTGAGGTTTTTCTGCAGCGTCTCATTTTCAGCCATCAAATTCTGGTTTTGCTCCCTGAGCTCTGTCTGTTGCCCATACCTAGTGGAGACCCTGCAGAAAAAATACATGTAAAACTGAGAAAACAGGCCTGTTATGTACACTACATGCTCAGGCTGCTCAGTGTGATGCATGAAACTCACCCTTTGTTACCTGTAGTAGCAGCATTCTTTCTGCAAGATAAGTGAAAAACAATAGCTATGAAGCTATGAAGAATTCCCTCTGACTTAAAAGTGTGTTTGTGATGTTTTACACTGAAGAATAGCAATGTCTGAAGGAAAAATAACTCTAGTCCAGTTACTTTTACTCAAGAATCAATGAGTACAACTTGAGGAGTCCTGCCTTTTGCTCAAGCAGTGGTTCTCAACTGGTGGGTTGGGACCTAAAAGTGAATCACTGATTCAATCAGAGTACATAATCAAGTGTGTGGTGAGGGAAAAAAAAAAAAAAAAAAGCATTTTGCTTCCTTTATCTCACTCATTTGCAGAAGCTGTTGCAATTAACACAGATGATTCACTGAAAAATAATGTTGTAGTTTATGTTACATTATTTAAAGTTCATTTGTTTTAAGATAAGACTTTATTTATCCGCGCCCTCCAAGGAGACACTGTTTAGAGAATGAAGCTTTTTCACCCTTCCCCCGCTTATGACTTCACACTCTGATTTGGAAGCTCAGTGGACTCTATGGACCTGTGTCCACATGGTCAAGTGCTATGAGACTTTTAGATCTGGACATATGAGGGGAGAGAGCTCTGACTTCCTTATCGGGGCTGATACCACATATGCATCCATGTTGACATTATCTCACGTTCAAAACACAATCCAAGGCCTCTCTGAAACTTTGCTTTGTTAATGCGTGTGTAACTTGTCTGCTAACTGTGCATATGAGGGTTTTTTTCTATGTGACCATAATTTTGCTTCCTATGGAGCCTAATTCTGTAAACTGTACTTTTTTTACTCCCTTTTCCTATTGTACCCCCCCCCCCTAACTGTAAGGCGCGAGCTCAGTTTGCTGCCGTTTGTGAATTTCCGCTTTTTGTGGGATCAACAAAGAATCAATCAATTTACACACACCCAAAAAAATTTAAAAATAAGGGGCATCAGAGAAGAAATATTGCACTCAAACTAGATTATGTACAAATTGTACAGGATAATTTACAGATGGGATTATTACACAATGCAATGATTAAAGAGCAGAGAAAAACAGGCTCTTGTTTTTTAGTTTGTAATTAATTAATTGTGTTTAGTATTTTGTTCATTTTCATAGTTATTTTGTTCTTAGACAACACACTTCATCACCTTGCCTCTAGTGTTGCCGACATTGGTGTATGAATGTGAATGAATGCTTGGATGTGGTTGGAGAGGCCATTGGTGTGAATTGACAGCCACATTTCCATCAGTCTGCCCCAGGGCAGCAGTGGCTACAGGTGTAGCTTCCCACCGCCAGTGAATGAACAATGGATTCAGTTTAAAATACTAAACCAGGTGTCTTGAAAAGTGCTGTCAATCCAGTCCATTATAATAATTATTATTGCTGTTTTATTAATTTTGTTGATTATTCTGCAATGGCTTTGTTTTCTGTTGTGCATATGAATACAGTGATGAAATGTGAATATTTTGTTCAAAATATGTAATGTATATTCAGTCGCTTCTAAAAAGTACATTTACCTGGTTTGAATCTTATAAAGGTGGTTGTGAACTAATGACCAGTGGAAAAATCACAAGCCGAGAAAGGCTGAGCTACTTTGCAGGAGTATTACCATTTAATCAAACTTCATACTTCTACTCAATTACTTCTCAGAGGTAAAAATTGTGTTTTTTATGCCACTACATAGTTATTTTTCAGCTTAGTTCTGTCCTTATAATAGCGGTTTCATTGTTGAAACATTTTCTTACCTTGGAACATTTTCTTTATGAGATTTAAGAACACCGTTTGCAGTCAGGCCTGCATCTTTGGGGTCCAGTTTATGACCTGTTTTTTTTGGTGGTGGAGGCAAATATGTAACTGCAAATCACAGAAAAGATTGTGTTTGATTAAGTAAGACAATAAGAACTACAACTGGGTGACACTGCTAAAATATTTTTGGCGTAAAGAATTTTATGCTAGTTGATTTTGATTCTGATAGACTTCAAATTTTTATGGTTTCAGAACTGTTTTTTGGTTCTGAATGAAAATTGAAGCAACTGGAGGGTTAGAAATCATTTGTACAGAAGAAGATGAAAAGAACATAAAAAAGAAACAAGAAACAGCTAAATAAAATGGCATAATGATGGACAAAAAAGATACAAAATGTAAAAAAATCTCAAAGATGCAAAAAGATGGAACAAGATGAAAATTCTAAAAGGATAAGTAACAAGACAAAACACATCAATACAGTAACCTTTGACATTGTGATTTACTGCTTATTTTGTACATTTTAATGAAACACTGGTGTTCACAACATATCAAAATTCTCAAAATACCAGAACAAAATAATCAACATTGAACAAAATAAGTAAAATTAAGGGATCAACACAATACACAAACTACTCAAAAATGTGAGAATAAAACAAATAAAATAAAACCAAACCTCATCCAATCTCAGTTCTTAATTGTCTAAAAACAAAACAAAAATAAATACTTATAAAAATCAGAATAAATATAGTTGTCTTCATCAAGAACATTTTAGAAACAGGTAACTATAGTCACCTTTTGGGATTTTTGAGGACATTTCTCAGAACACTGAATGCAAAGCCAGTGAAGCCAGTACAAACGGTTCCTGTCAAATAAAACAAAAAAGACATGTTTAGAGTTCTGTAAATATTTAATTAAACATACGTTTGATAATGATTTAACTACCTAACTTCTGTAAAAATATGCACTTAAAGCCGTACTTATATTAACTATTCGTCATCTGGTTATAGCTATAGAAACAGTACATGACGGACTGGCTACAAAAATACACTTCGGGCTTTCAAATTAACGGATTTACCTATTTGTGTGATCTTAAGTTAGCATTCAACATACGCCAAACTTAAGTTATTAATGATTGTTTAAAAAAAACAGACTAATAATCCTTACCTTTATAGAGTCGTTATATATCAAATAAATCGACAAACGCCAAACCGATTCAATTTTATAAACGTCCCGCCCTCAGCAGTCACTTCCGGTTTGTTACATTATTTCCGGTTTATAAAAAATATGACCATAAAAAGGTTCTGTTTCTACGAATTAGAGCTAATGTTATACAGATTCCTGTCAGATATTGGACTGTGTTATCTTGACTTAATAACCAAAATAAGCCAAAAAATACGAAAGGAAAACGCTAATCTGTAGGACCACACTGCGCATGCGTGGGGGCGGTTAAATTCAAAACTGAAGACGTTAACGTCAAGGGTTGTTGACGTCAGCTTCATTTCACAAGTTCAGACATCGACACATACAAAAATGAGAAATGAGATTTCTTTATCTTAGTTATCAACTAATAACATAAGCGTGTCCACTTTCACCCTCTCGGACGTCATTCTCAAGAAGTACCAGGTATGAACTGTGTAATCGGTCATGTGTAATTGCTTGTTTCTGATGGCTGTTAGCAGCTTAGCACTTACCAAAGTCAGGTAATGCGCACATAAAATACTGTTTCAATCTTTGTCAGAAAGGGCAACAGTGTGTTTATTTGTGATATATCGCAAATAAACCAATGGATAAGATTTTGTGCAGCAGTGTTTTATAGTGCCATTCTGAAGAATTTGTTTACATAATGTAGTAATCATACTCACTAAAAGTTAAACATGTTCCCTCTATAACTACATCAGTTGTTCGTAATGCAGTATGTTGTCGACAGTGGTTCGATTGGACCCACAAGTTGTTACAATGTTTCAATTCTCAACTAGTTCGGTCCACATTCACACCAGTGT
>JAQQAE010003944.1:0-19441 GCA_029823295.1 Pseudamia nigra | reverse complement strand
AAAATTAAAAATGTGACATTTTTGGATGGTGCGCCTTATAATCCGGTGCGCCTTATAGTGCGGAAAATACGGTAACTTAATACATAATGGACAACTAATACAAAACCAGTATTAGGTCGCCAAGAAAAAAAAATATCCTTACTTTCATCTGACACTTTTCACATATTTTGTCCAAATAATCAATATTGTAGTAGCCTTATTCCATTAAACTGCACAACAAAACCTTATCATATCTCAACTAATCCACACTTTTGGTCAAAAGCACTAAACCAATGAAACATATTTTTCTCCATCTTGTTTGCTATGATTAAAAAAATGAAAAAAAAAATTACAAAAATGTGTTAAATACTCAAGAAAATTACAAAAAATACAAGAAAATAAGAAAAAAATTAACAAAACAATCAACAATATTGACAAAAAATAAAAAATAATCAATAAATTGAACAAAATAATCAAGAAAAAAGTGAGGGAGGGCGATTTAGAACAGTTATGAGGGGAAGAGAAAAGCTGAAGGTGTGTCAAAATGGTTTGTTTTGTTATTTTCTTAATTTTTTCCCCCCCTTTTTTATTATGCTATTCATTTCTGGTAATATTATTGATTATTTTGTTATTTTTTGTCAACTTTGGTGATTATTTTGTGTGTTGTATATATCAAATTAATTTTTTTCATTGGCATAGAACCAAAATTGAGGACCAGCTTGGACATGTTAAGGATTCCTATGGATCTGTAAAGAGGTCTCCCAAGTTTTTCTGTCATTTGTCCACACAGTGTATTTCAGTGGCTTATCTGTACCTGACCATGCCGGCCTGCAGCTCCTGGTGGCAGCCTGCGGTGTGTGTCACCTGTGTGAGCAGAGAAACCAAAGCCAAAATCCGCTGGATCTGCAGAGGCGATAGAGGATCAGACGGAGCCAGAACTCGATGAACAGACTGCAACTCCTTCACCAAGGCTGGGTACAGGTCTCTGAAATGATACAGTAAAAAACAAGTCAAACTAGTGCCATCTAGTGGTAAACAATAGATGTGATTTTAAGAACGGGACTTGCATGTATAACTGGCAGGCCTGTCCATAGCCGGCGGCCACCGCCCACAGCCTGTAAGCCTCAGTGGTGATCCTCAGGGCCGCCGTGGGCTCCAGCAGCAGCTCAGAGGTCTCAGCGCTCAGCAGACAAGAAAGACGCTCCCTCACACCCAAAGAGTTTAACTGTGGATAGAAGCATAGGTGCAGCTTCAGTAACATGAATAAAGCAGCTTAAATGTATGATAACTTTATAAATGTAAATGTTAGAGTAATTCATAATGCATTTTGCTAAGACTAGGTCCTGTGAAATCAGCCAATCCAACAACAAAAATGCATAAATAATGACATTGTTAATTTTTGGCTTCAATCATGTTTCTGTTCATTTTTGTTCAATTCTGTTAATTTAGTTGATATTGTCATTTTTTATGGGTTTTTTTTTTCATTTTATTGTTTTGCTCACTTTTTTTTATTTCTGCTCATTTTGTTCATTATTCTTTTCTTTGTAATTTTTCGTTAATTAATTCATTTTGTTAATTTTTTGACAGGCTTTTTTGTTCAGCTGTTTTTCTTCCATAAACATTACCACAAATTAAAAAACTGATTGATTCATTAGGAACAATTCACCAGAATACATAAAAGTGTTCCAAATTTAAAGAACAAATCAGACAAACATAAATAAAATGTCCCAAAAGTGTCAAAACAAAACTCATGTCCCTGAATAGAAGGCAGATGGTCTTAAAATTACAAATGCACCACACGTAGGAATACAACTGGAAACTTCATATATTAGAACCTTGATATATTAGCAAAACCACTGGCTAAATGTGGTAGGAAAGGACCTCAAGAAGTGCAACGTTACCCTTGACCAGCCCAGAACCGGTCAAGATGGAGAGATCTGGTGAAGCTGGGCAGCTCTACACCTGATGAGCAAGAGGTCTTATGATGATGAATATTAGTTAAAAAAAATTGATTTGGCGGATGATGATGAATTTATGCTTTGTGATATTAGAAATTCTATGTCTGCAAGAAATACTGTTTCACCACAGAAGCTGTCTCTTAATGCAGAGTGGGGGATATGGTCAAATCGTGGATGGAACCATGAATTCTAAATTAATCCAGCAAATGTTTAAGAAAAATGCTAAAACAAAAGTCAGTAAACATTTTTTCTTTATAGAGAATCTACCAAAAATTGGTTAAAGAACAAAGTTACTGTTTAAGAATGGTTAAGCGCAGCAGAGGCTTCACCTCCTCATTGTGCACAGGAAAAACATCATGTAGAGGAAGCTGCTGGTGGCGTTCTGTCAGACTGTCAGAGAGCATACGGACCTACTGCATCTTACTGCAGTAGTATGTGGGATGCACTGCTGCAGCAAAAAGGCTGCAGAGAGTCATCAAGTCTGCAGAAAAGATTATCACCCTCTGACCCCCTGAATGAAACCACCTCTCGATGCATCAGCAGAGCAAAAAACATGTAGCGGATGCTACAAAGCTGCCAAAATGCAAATGATCCAACTCAGACACAGTTTCCTCCCCACAGACATCAGCACACTAAACAAATGGGGGGGGGGAATAAAATAAAATAAAATAATTTTTTTTTATATATATATAACATAATGCTGCTATCAATAGACACGTTTTATTAACGTTATAAACTCATTAATACATATTTATTACTTAAATTAGTACTCAATGTTCTGTGTCTTTGTTTTTATAATAAATAAAAATGGTTTGTTTTAAATACATCATTTGAGGAATACAATTTTGTTGCATTCCTAAGCAATGACAATAAAGCCTTTCTGATTTCTGGAAAAAAAAAAGTCCAAGGTCTGAGCTTCAACTAGCGGAAATGTTCTGGAAGGACCTGAAGTGAGAGTCACATGTGAGAAAACCAGCCAGAATTGAAGTTGTTCTATTTGTAAGAACTGGCTAAAATTTTTCCATACCAATGCAAAGGACTGATCAAGAGGTACCAGAAATGTTTAGTGGCAGTTACTCACCCACCAGGGGGTAAAACAAGGTACTGACAACATTCACATAAGAGTACTACTCAGAAATGAAATATTGAGTCATTTGGGTCTCATTTATTTAACTGGGTTCTCTTCATATACTTTTAGGATGTGTGAATTCCAAGGGGTCCACAAATGACCAAGTGCCACTGTATATTTCAAGGAGCAAATCAGGGGTGGATTCTTGTGTGATGCGTGTATTGCCCATCCCTAATCAACTTCAGCCTTCTTGTCAATTAAGACTGCCTGCAGTAACCAAAAAGATCTTGATCAAATGCTGACACTTACTAGTCTGGCACAGGTGTGTCTCCCAGATGTCGCCAAGACTCTCAACAGCTTCATGGCACTGGCCAGTGGGAGTCCATAAACAGACTGAGGGAGGGGCAAAGCTGGTGATGTCCAGGAGGTGGGAAGAAACTCTGACATTATCATCTCCAATAGACGAGGGCACTCAAGCACCTGACAGAGTGAAAGAAATGTTTAACAAATTTGGTGCAAATTAAATTACAGGATACGAAGGTATATGATTGCAAAGATGGTGATGGTTGGTTAATTGTTCAATATAATGTTAGAACCTGAGTGGCAGATGAACAGGAGTGCCTTGCCATACGGGTCAGGACCTCCAGAATATCCTGGACCACTCGAGGAGATGGTCGGACCACCTCAAGTATGTAACGAAGTCTCGGGAGCAGTTTCATTTTTAAAAGACCCTAAAATCCAGAACAGAAATTCTTCTTTTATGCAGTCAGTTACAAAGATTTGTCAATCAGGAGAACCAAGGTTTACTGCTGCACACTTTTATTTACCTTTATAACATCCTGCCGGGCAACATCATAATCACTTTTTCTCTCTTCCTTCTCCTTATCTGTCTCTTTCATGATTTCACCTAGTCCTTCATCCTCTTCATCTTCCTCCTCCTGACAAGATGGCAGCAGGGGAAAGGTGGCCATACCATGAAACCAAGAGAAGGTGTTGTCCAAACATGCCTCAATAGGAAAACAAAAGGTATTAATAACATGAAGGGAGAGAAACCTGATTCATTTTTACCATTTAAGTATTTTTATAACTCTCAGATGATCCTTACCTCATCCTCTGTGCACACAAGGAGTGCATTGAGTGCATGCACAGCTGCAGACATCACTCCCTCTACACTGTCATCCAAAGCAAAGCGGAGCAGAAAGAGCAGGCCAGCATCGAGCAGAGTGGATATCACACTGTCTTTCAGAGCTGACTGGTATTCTCCAGAACGAGCCTGCAGAGTAATAAGTGAGTGACTCCACATACACACATGCTGCTGGAGGTTATAAAAATGAGTGTATTTGTGCACCTTTGAGAGGATGTTTGATAGAGTGCTGAGGGCCAGGCTCCTCTGCTGGATGAACTGACTCCGGGAAAGAAGGAAGAGTTCCTGTAGAGAGTAACCTGCCCGCTAGGAAGAAAAAAATTCAGCATTAACTATTTCACATTTCTTCTGCAGGTTTCTCCTCTCTGTCCACATCAAAACACAAAGTAGAACTCCTGACATCTAATTATAGACAACTGAAACTTCTGTGATAACCCGCAGAACAGAGCAAGAACATCATATCCAACAATGAATACCAAACACTTCTGAAACCTGCCGAGCTGAATCACAGCTCATATTTTGGTACCTCATTGCAGTACCATTTACAAATGTCAGCGCAAAAGATGCTAAACTGTGTTTGTCTTCTCTGCTCAGTAAGCTGTCCGCTACTGCCCTCCAGCATACATAAACAATTATTACAAACAAACAGAGGCATTGTCACATTGGCCACAACAGGAGAAAATTGCATTAATGCTGCACACTGTTGTCAGCAGTAATTAGCTTACTTACCCTGGGTAGCAGCTACAATCCAGAAGTCTACAAACTGCCAAAAGCAAAGAGGTTGAACGTGTGACATTATTTCACCAGGGAGACTGTAGCATCACTATGTGCATTTGTAGTATTTGAACAGATTTGCGTGTAGAGGGAGAACACATCTAGCTTCATCAGGCATCTGATGCACAGGGTACGGTTAAAAGCACTGAAGTGATCCCCATCAGCGAGCTTATGTCAACTGAGGCTAAGCACAGCCAGCACTGTGGGTGTCCCTGGTACCAGTGGTAGGAATATGATGACGACACAAGCACCATTTACACAGGTCAGTAATGGTATGTATACTTTTTAATTAAGAGTTAATATACCGGTATTGCTAAAATTGAAAGTCACCTTTGCAATTTAAAAAGTAGTTTTTAATGTTGTGAACTATCCCTTTTCTTTCTTCCTCTTAAAAGTATTTATTCAGGCACTGCCAAAATTTTAAAAGCATCACCTTAGCATCAGTATTGGAAAAAAAAAAGAAAACAGTATGAAACCCTGTTCTTGTTTGACTGAATGTTCACTGCATCCTGTAATTACAGTTGTCAATCACATATCTATAGCTGTGGAAAATGCCACAATTTGAAAAAACACACCTTCCTTGTGTAGCTCTCTTTTCTCATTTCAAATTTTAAAAAGTTAACATAAATATAGATGAAACCTGATGTTATTTTACAAACCAATAAAATAAACATGAACTGAGATGAACCAGAGACTAATTTACAAAACTATAAAAAGGTGAAAACACTTTTCTAGGCCTTTGTGTTGAGCTACCGAGTCAAGTAGCTGATGAAATCGTGATAGCGATTTGTCATAACAGTTGTCAGTCACCACTTTTGACTAGTCCTATAGGTCTGAAAACACATCTAGATTTTTTTGGAGCCTGAACGCAAACTCAAGGACTAGATGCTGGAGTCCTGTTTTCCGCTTGAATTGGATGGTAAGTAGGAAATTTTTGGCCATTGATGCCAAAAACAGAAGCCCAGAACAAAACAAATGATGGCTCCAAGTGCCTTTTCACTTTTTGTGTATATTACTGCAATTAGCTGTGAACCTTTAAAGAATGCTAAAACTACTTCTGGTTGTTTGGACTGACCTCAGGCTCCTCTCCGTGATGGTGCAAGCCCAGGTGAGTGGGCAGATCTTCAGTGGGTGGGATTAAAGTCCCAGCAAAGTCAAACCGAGCCTCCATGGCCTGTCAGAAAATAGAACCACAGACTGCATCAGCTTAAATGCAACCTATTCAACAAAAAGGAAAGATATTAAATAAGAGACTCCTTTCCTACAATTTTGGTTCCTTTCTTTCTGGGTGCAGGTAAGTCTCTCATCCACTCCAGTTTTTCTGGCTCCAACTTATCCATGTGGACCCAGTCCTTCTGAGGCTTCACTGGCAGATCTTCTGAATTCACACACAAAGAAAGGTAGAGAAAAATGTACAATTGCATGTTTTAAGTGTTACAGGCATCATTTGATCAATCTGTAAAGACTGCGCAGTGCTAATGAGACGCTGAAAAAAAATCTGGACATTTAGTCTCAACTCGGTGCTTGGGGTAAAAGAACAATATTTGGCCGTGAACACAAAGATGGATCATAGTGATATTTTAAGTGTATCAGGTTGAATTGATTCACTGAGTCACAGACATCAAATCATTCCACCTTAAAATCTGTTGATCGTCTTCGTACACACCACAGTGATGTTTACAGAGAAACATCACAAGTTCAACCTGCTCAAGCATACATTATATTTTTGGCTACAGATCAGTTTGTTTATTTGCTTATCTTGCAGGGAGGACACATCTGATTGCAAGTCATTACTCAAGGTGCCTTTTACGGATATCATTTAATGACTGAGGTCACTGTACTCAGCCTGTAGAACTGGTTAATCTGGACAACATGCATCTGACATCCAGTACCTCTGTGAGGAATCTAGGCATTGCTTTCAGGGTAGTAGGCTTTGTTCATTTCTGTAACATCACCAAAATTCAGAATGTCCTGTCCCGAAGCAATCTGGAAATACCAGTCCATGGAGTTGTTACTTCCAGGGAGGAAAGTCAGAACTTGTAACATACAACATGTAAAGGTAACGCCTGTAAAAGCCTCATGTTAACCCAAAATGTACTAGTGCAAGTGCTAAAAGATTTCCCATCTTTAATAATTAGTGATAACTTCATTTATCACTTATCAAGCAAACATATAAAGCTTAAATAAAGTGCATTAGTAGTCAAATAAAATGCAGCAGTCAATAGAACAAGGAATACAGGCATAAAGTCAAAGATGAAAACAAAATAAACCAAGATAAATTATTACAATGGACAATTCAATAAAAACTACAATATGCTTCCTAATAAAAGTAGGAGAGGTTTAAAAGCCAACAGCGACTCAGTTTGATTTACTCGGGCACAGTGTTGGGGCACTCACTGCAGAAGCTTTGTCCCCTTTCATTTCAGTCTAATGGCAGGGACACCTATAGGACTGCTACATGAAGATCTCATACTGCACACAGTTTGGTGAGGTGTTAAAAGGTCTAAAATATAACCAAAAGGGATTTAAAAGTAATCAATAAAATCTTAAAATCAATCAGACAGCCATACAGTACTTTTAGGGCCTCTGTTTTAACGCGTGAAGTGCCTGGAGATGATCTTGTGTTGTGATTGGTGTTACATAAATACAAATCGTATGGATTTTTAATACCAGGTGTAGAAAGGGCCTCAGAGATTCCCTGTCCTTGATTGACAAGAGGGTAGAGGATGTGTACAGAGTGGTTGTTACAGTGAGTTAGTAGACATCCTCAGCAATGGGACAGGCTAAGTCAGAACTATCGTTTCTTCATGCCATCAATAATTTTTTGGTTGAATGGTTAAAACTGCAAATTGCACTTTTAGCACAGTTTCAGGAAAATGAAACAGCAGAAATGATGTGCAACGTGATCCGTTATGCTGGGAGTATGCTTTGAATGATCTGCAGTAACCTAATTGCATAGAGTGACTGTTTCTGGCTCAGTGTTTTCTTTCTGCTAATCATGCAAAGTGAAGTCATTGATCGGATTTATGCCTGGATTTGAGCCTCGCAGCTGCAGCGTCTCACATTAGTTATACTGTACAATTAGAGAATGGAGGCCTAAGAGAGTGAGGAAAGAGAGCAGGGGTAGGATAAGAAATGATGAGCACTAAAACACCAAAAAGGACGGTGATAGCTTCAACAAAATGAAAAAAATAATCAGGAAAATGATCAAAAATTGACAAATTAAAACACAAAATCAACAAAAAAAAAAGAATAATCATGAAAATAAAAAATTAGCAAAATCAGAAAGAGCATCAACAAAAACAAAAAACAAAATTAATTTTAAAAAGATTAACTAAAATGATCAAAATAAATTAAAAAAATTAACAAAAATGATCAAAATAAGTAAGAAAATGAACAAATATTAAACAATTAAGCAAGAAAAAAAACAAAATTGAACCAAAAAGAAACTAAATAACCCACACATGAACAAAAAAAATAACCAAATAATCACAACTACAAAAATGAACAAAAAGAACATCAACAAATAACTAAAAAAACAAACTGAATAATCAAAAGTGAACTAAAATTAACAAAATAAGCAAGAAAATATAAGCAAAAATGAATGAAAAATGAGATGAATAATCAAAAAACAAGATAATCAAGAGAATGAAATTTAATGAGCAAAGTAAGCAAGATAATGCACAAACATTAAGCAACAAAACAGACAAAACTGAGCCAAAAGAAACAACCTAATCCACACAATGAACAAAAATTGATAAAGCTGAACTGAATATTCAAAAAATGAAGAAAAAAAAATTATCAAGAAAATTAAATATAACGAGCAAAATCAGCAAGAAAATGAGCAAGTAAGAAAATAAGCAACAAAGAAATTGGACAAAAAAAGAAAACGTAATCATTGGTATTTCGCTGTGGCGACCCCTGAGGGGAGCAGCCGAAAGGAGAAGAAGAATCCCCAAATAAACAAAAAGGAATAAAATCACAGATAAGATAAACGATAAATTAACAAAATAATCAAGAAAATGAAAAAAAGGGGAAACTAAGCAAAAAAAATTTCAAACATTGAAAAAATAAGCAACAAAACAAACGTGAACAAAAAGAACAAATAATAACGAACAAAATATTTGAGAAATTAAACAATAAATGCTCAACAAAGTACAAAAGAAACAAAATAACAAATTTATTGAGCAGTTTCTTTTAGGCAAAGCTACATATTTAAAAAAAACATGAATTTCAACTGTTTTATTGCAACACTCAGAGAGCCAGATCCCTTCCATCCTCTAACCCTTTGAAATGTACAGCTAAGCCAAAAGAGATGAAGGCAGGAAAAGAAAAACTAAAACCTGCTGTGAAGAATGATGTGAAATAACTGCACAGTTCTGGCATCGAACTTAAATGCTAATCATCTATTTTCATGTTCAGCAGGAGCAGCAAAAACAACTCAAGACATAAGAGATAGAGCAGTCATACCTGTTACAGCGGGTGATGGTGACACGTCATCCTCCATCTCCTCCATGTCCTCCTCCTCTATCCCTTCATCTTGAGGTTTCTGAAACAGTCCAGAAGCTGCAGAGGGCTCCAACTCTCTGCTAACATCATCAAGAGGAACACCGTCCTTGCTGCTTTGACCGAAATGGCGTTTCAGGGACGAGGCGGAGGACGATGTGTTCTGGCCTTTATGAGATCTGACGAACTCCACAAGCCTGGGATCTGCGAAGGAGCAGTAACTGTGTCATACAAAGTGGTATGAAACAAACAAAACAATGGAAAGTCAAGTAAAAACTGTACAAGTACCGGTAATGCTACAAAGCTCATCAAATCCGAATTGTATTCACAATATCAGCAGTTACACATGTGCAATCAAATAATGACAAAAAGGTGAAATTTAAGTCAAAAAAGGGTCAGGATTTCTTCCTTTTGGTCATATTTTGCTACATTTGTTTATTTTGTTGACAAGTTTGCTTGTTTTCATTCTTTTAAAATTTTTTTGGCTTTTTATTGTGCAAACTTTTGTTCATTTTGGTATTTTTTACTTGCATGTGCCACGGTATACTCTCAAGAGGCTACAATTTAATGGTCCAGAAAGGGCAGTATTTAATCATTTTTTTCCTGATTATTATCATTTTGCTAGTTTTCCTCATTTTGTTGACAATCCTGCTCATTTTTGTTCTTTTTTAGATTTTTGTGATTAATAACCTTCATTGTTATTTTTTAATTATTCAAGTATCTATGGCTTAGTGTTTGGATCATTTTGCAAGTTTCTGTTCATCTTGTTATTTCTGGTCATTTCTGTAAATTGTGGTGATAAATTTGGACATTTTTGGTTGATGGTGATAAGTGTGGTATTTGTTGTTCATTTTTGTTTGTTTTGTTTATTTCTGTTCATTTTTTATCTAATTGTAGAAATGGAAAAAACAATACCTCTGTGTGGTGATACTTTGGATTTAGTAACAGTGAGCAGATGCATCTATCTATACCAATGCCATTTTTAAGAAAGTCCATTCAACTCACAACATTGGACACAATAATCACAATATGGCCTTTTCATCAAATTACGCAACTCATTCATTCAAAGTAAAAAAAAAAAAGTTACTTTTAATGACAAGATTTATTTTATGAAAGGATGATAAAAGTCTTTTCCTACCGAGCTGAGCCAAGAGTTTCTTCTGTTCCTCAAGTATCTCAGACTGAGACATGGCCTGGAGCTTTGCTTCATTCTCTCTGTGGATCCTTATAGTCTCTGCTGAGCTACCTGGACCCCTGAGACCCTGACCAGAAACCAACCTGGAGTCAGAGACTCTGCTTTGGTCTGGAGGGGGAAAAAACAGCAGAACAAAGGAAAAGAATAGGACTAAGGTAAGGAATGTTATACAGTATTTCATTTCAGAAGTCAATCTTTAGGTTGGAGTAATTTCAAATAGAGAACTTAGTGTACTCATGATTACGAGTACAATTAAACTGACCTGTATCCATATTGGTCTCCAACAGGAGGTCCTGCTCCCTGGTTTTAACTGTCTGAACAGGTTCAGGTTGACACTGTAATGGTGTCTTTCCCTCTTTAAGTCTCTGAGCTGCAATCTGACGAGCAAAAATGCTCTTCTTTCCACCAGCACCAGAAGACAAAGGCACCTGTTCATAAAAGGCAATTAATTTCAAAATGTAAAACACAAAGCTTTGGTCCATCGCCATTTAAAACAAGATAAAAACAGGTGTGGCTAAACATGAAGAACTCAGAATTTAATGTTTGTGGTTATGCTTTTTCCACAAGAAGAATGTGTCTGTTTTAATGGCCCTGGACTGTCTTAACTTCTTGAGACATTTTGGGGTTTATTTCAGGTTATTGACAAAAGAGAAAATAAACACAGGATTGAACATTTATGATTTTGTACCTGACTGCTGGACTCAGAGCGATGGAGAGCTTTGGGGAATGCCAGACCAGTGAATGCTGGTAGAGATACTGGAACAGAACTGGTATCTCTCTCCTTCAAAAAATAACAGAATGACAACATAACATTATAACGATGAGTGAAAAGTGAACAAAAATAAACGTGTCAAACTTCATGCATGTACTCGACGATCATTTGAATATGCAAATCTGTGGATTCGGTTTTTATTTTGGCACTTACAACAATTTTGGAAAGAACAGCACTGATATGGGTGTCATGTCTGTCCAGTCTCTCCTCAGCATCCTCATCCTCAAATTTGACACGGCTGGATTTAAATCGTGACTTTTTAGGTGGAGCAGGTGTCAAAGAAGGAAGCTGATCAGGAAGATCTACAATCAACAGATGAGCATTATTTTCTAGATGGTTCATTCAGGACTCACAATGATCCTATAAATTTGAATAAAATAATGACTTGACATTTATCTTGATAATTAATAATATTGACTGATATGACCATTTTTGGCCACATCACCCAGCTCCATTGTCAACAATTCTTACGTTCCATGGAGACCACATCTCTCCGAGTTTCTCCATTTTCAGTGTTTTGTGCATCTCCTTCTCCAGATTCTCCTCTCCTCTTGTCAGGACGTCGGATCACATTGGCAGCAGACTGGGCTCCAGATGTCAAAAACTGCTCTTGTTCTCTCAGAAGGTCAGCCTCTGAGTCAGTAGGTTTGGGTCTCCGCAACATCCCTCTAAAACCCAGATCACAAGACAGTGTTGGTGTGTTTCAGTTACAGCTATTAAATTAACTGACTACTGGATGACTGATTTAAATAAATAAATATGTTCATGGTACAAAATAACAATCATCTCAGGCTTTGGGATACAATTTTGCAACATCATAACATAAGTTTGTAACAACAGAGTAACTGCCAATGATAATTTTAATCACTGCAGCTATTCAAAAGTCGGATACCACTGTACACATAACACACCAGTAGAAATATTAGGGTTGCAGCGTTTTCACTACAAACAGAAAGCAGCATGTAAAATGGAGTATCACACTAACGTAACTGCTCCTCAGATTCTGGACTCCAGCAGATTGTGTTTTTCAAGCTTTCCGGATGTTTTAGATGTGTTTTCAAACGTCTGTACGCATATAATAGTAAAAAGCCTGGTTTTCACGTGTGACTGATGACGAAGTTCACATCCGACAACAACCAATGAGTGTAGCGAACAGTTAGCTACTTAACACCAGCTAAAAATCAACTCCTTCCGTCGTCCCAAAAACAACACTGGAAATGACACCTGAACTCCAGAATATGACTTTTTCCTCTGTTATGATGTTGTGATGCTCGCTCACCCACAGTTCTGTTCAGCGCCCCGTCCGTCAGCTCACGTCAACGGTGTTTTTACCAACAAGCCGCGGTATAAGAAGGCGGAAAAATTAGGATGTAACACACGGTGGTACTTACAAAATAAAGGCTCGGCTGCAACAGAGCAATGCGTGACTAATAACCATGCAGTCTATGTTAATAACTCATTTTACTGAATGAATTTTTAAAAAACACGTAATTGGGTAGCTACAAGAATATTAAACTTTTAACGAATAGATGCTCGTTAATTTCTAGGAAGAAAAGAAAGTTTTGGAAGGAGTCTTACTTTGCTTCTGTCTGCATAAAACATGCATTTGGAGGTACAGTGTATACACCGACGTAGTAGCAAATACAGTCCTGTAATTTTTTTTTAATTTTATCACTAGCATTAAAATAATTTTGACTAGCATTTACCATTTTAGAAAGATAGTCTAACTACCTAATCTTTATTTGCTTTGGTAGTAAGTGGATGACTAAAGTCTAAATATTCAAATTGTTGTATTGTATTTGGATTTTTTCTGTCTGGTTTAAATGTGCTGTGTAACTGACTACAGATTGCAATGAGCATAATTTTTATAAATTGGTGCAAAGCATATTGTCCTCGAGAGATCAATGTTTCTGTTTTTTGCACACGGTCCCTGCCAAATAAACTTAATAGACCAAACTAAATAATGCAGTGATATGAAATTTCTCACTGTCAACTAATACTTTATCGTAGTTATCATACGTTTTCGTTTTCTCCCACGTTTTACCCACTTTTAACGAGGTCTCAGAGACAGGCCTCAAATTAAGTCACACTTTTCTCCTAACCCACGTGTCTGACAAATAATACAGTATTTTAATGTCATATTTTGCACCACATACATGAATTTTGAAAACTCGGTCCAGTATTTACACGGCCTAGTTTGGGGGGAAAAAAATAATTAATAAAAATGTGCAAATAACGTTAACTTCTTCCATTACAATGAATGGAACGGAATCTACCTCTTTCCCAAAGATGAAAAACCCACGTGACACTCACACAGGAAGTGACTCTGCGTGGACTTTAACGTGACTTTCACTCCTTGGGTCTACACATAATATGTAATTTATTATTTTAAACATTTCATTTTAGCTGGCATATGCGCGCGTGAAGACAAGATGATTCCTGCTCTCTTTCCTGTCGCATTCGGACACAGGAGCGCGCCCTGCATCTGCTGGTGTTTTAATGGGTGATGGATGTTTTTAAGGCGGATGACAGTAGCCACTGAGGAAGGATTAGACTGGCTGCATCATGGTCAACCTCTGCTGCCTTTGCTGCGGTGAAATCCCTCAACCCCGCCCCCCTCCGTCCGGCCAGTCGGGACCGCCGCGGGATCCCCGGTCCTCCGCGCAGCATCAGCAGCATCACCCTGCAGGCTCCGGCCCAAACGGTGCAGGGATGAAGGGGGCACAAAAAGGGGGAGCAAACTCAGGGGTAGCAGAGAAGGTGAATCCAGCATGATCTCCACCGACCCGGACTCCACGGAAGACGTGGCGGCTCGAAATGATGCTGAGGGAGAAGAGCAGGAGGAGGAGGAGGAAGAAGAGTCTCCAGCCCCAAGTGAGGACCTGGAGGAGGTAGGTGCAACCAGCTGCAAAAAAAAAGAGACATGCAAAAAGAATATGTTGATGATCAGTGCATGACTTTTGACTTTAGTGAGCTGTGACATCATAGGTGAAATCTCAGGGATGATGAAGAGGATGCATCCTCCCTCAATAAAACCAATACTTTATTAATTAAATGGATTGGATTATTTCGTGCACTTTTAATTATGTTTCGATTTTACTTTCTGCATTTTTTTTTTCATTTTATTCAATGTCATTATTATTCATTCCACTCTGTTTCTGATTTTATTTGTTTTGTTGCGCATTTTATTTGTTTTTGTTCATTGTGTGTTCATGGTTGGTTATTTCCTTGATTACTTTTTATTTTCATTCATTTTGTAGCTCAGTTTGTTCATCCCAGTGCATTTTTAGGGGTTTTGAGGATGTTTCTGTAATTTTTTTTTCATCTTTTATTTGTTATTCCTTTTTGTTCATAATAGTTTAATTTCCTCGATTATTCTGTAATTTTATGGTTTAATTGTTGATTATTTTGTCTGTTATTATTTTCTTCAGTATTTGTCCATTTCTGTTCATTTTCTGTGTCATTTTGTTCGTAATTGTTTATTTCCTTGATTATTCTGTTAATTTCCATTAATTTTATAATTCATTTTGTTAATTTTAGTGCAATTTGTGGATTGTTTGGTCAAAGCTTTTTATTATTTTATTTTTTCTATTTTCTCAGTTACTTTGTTTATTATTGTTAATTTCCTTAATTATTTTGTTTAGTTTAATGTTCTAAATTTTCTTTCTTATACATTTTATTGTCTGTCATTTAAAGAGTAAAAAATGTAAAAATGTTAGGATAGATTTATTCATATACAGTAAAATATCGACATGTCAGTTTGTAATTAATTTTTTGGCCCCATCTTTTCTCATTTTGATGCTTATTTTGCTAGTGTTTCATTGTTTTGTCACATATTTTGCTCATTTTCTTGATTATTTCTGTTCATCCTATCACAAAGATTTGCAGAAAATGCTCAAATTTATGCATCAGAAGTAGAAAATGAAAGGTTTGATTCTCAAAACTTTTCAAACACACTTCAAATCTAAATTCACAATAACATTAATTAACGTAGCATTTGTATTTTTCCTGCAAACCCTTGATTTCCGTCATGAACATCTCACAGCGTCAGTGTTTCCACCTGCAGCCAAACAGCGTTTCTGTTGCTCCAGTGTCAGCACTCGTCCATTTCACATTACACCAGTGGACGCCAGTGATGTGGAAAGTACTCTGTTTGTTTCCAACAGAGTTCTAGACACAAGTGCGTACAGTCTGTCCCATGTGGACAGTCCATCACATGTGCAGAAACATCTATTTTACTACTTTTGTGGATTGTTTGGTTCATTTTATGGTTATTTTGTTCATTTTGTTTATTGTGTTTTTACATTTTTGTTCATTTTTCTTCATTATTGGTCATTTTTGTGATTACTTTGTTTATTTTAATTCATTTTGTTGATTATTCTGTTAATTTGAAAGTTGTGGATTATGATCTTACATTCTTGTTCATTTCTGTACTTTTCCTCAGTTATTTTGCTCATTATAGTTTGTTTCCTTGATTACATTGTTCATTTTCATTCATTTTGTAGATCATTCTGTTCATTTCAGTCCATTTTGTGGATTATTACCTCTGCCAGGGAGGTTATGTTTTTCTCCCCTTTGTTTGCCCATCTATTTGTTAACAGGATAACTCATATAGTCATGAAAATTTTTTGATGAAATTTTCACGATAGGTTGGAAATTGAATAAGGGCCAATCAGTTAGATTTCGGGAGTGATCTGGAACACCGCCTGGATCCAGAAAATTTTTGAAGAATTCTTTATCATTGCAAGACATGGCCAGTTTCAGCAGTTTTGCATGTAAGTCTTTAAAAAATGTCCAGAATGCTTGGCAAAAAGAATGCTGCATACTGTTATAGCAGGTTCTACAATATCTACAAGTTCCATGTTTCATCTGGATCCTGGCAATATTCTGGATCCAATCATCTAGAACAGTGACATTTAGGGTTTTCATGGAATATTTGGCACTGTAAGGCAACAAATAATGGTTCAAACCTGCAACTAACACCAAACTGTAGCTGAGACTCTGCTGAATCAGTATAGTGCCAGTGGATTTTTTTGTATTTTCATTACATATGGATCAAGATCCAGATGAACACCGCTATTATAGGTGAATTATTATTGAATTAATAATGAAATGAATGTGATTCTAAATGATGTGGGTATGTTTTCATGGTCAAGGAATTCAATAATGTAAATAAAATAAATGTAGGCTTATTGTTGTTGGGTGTAAATCACATTATTGGGGAAAATGAGCTGCTTGGCAGAGGTCTGCGCTCTCTGAGTACTTTCTAGTTTAATTTCTTTTTTTTTGGTTAATTTTCTGATTAGTTTGGTCATTTTGTGGATTATGTTCTTAATTGTTTGTTAATTTCTGTTTATGTTCTCAGTTATTTTACTCATTATTGTCAATTTTTGTGATCATATTGTTCATTTTACTGCTTATTTTTTGTTTATTTCTGTTCATTTTATTATCTTGCTAATTTTCTTCATTTGTTGCTTTTCTTTATAATTTTTCTTGTTTTTGAAAAAAAAATATTTTTTTACTTTTCTATTTCATTCCATAATTTATTAATTTTGTTATTTTTCTTCATTTTCTTAAGGATTTGGTTAATGTAAAAAATGTTTGCACAATACTATCTTGCTAATTTTCTTGATTACTTTGTTCATTTTTGTAATCATTTTGTTCATCTTTTTTAAAAGCTAGAACTTTTTTTTCATTTTGGAGATTACTTGGTTACTTGTAGTTCATTTGTTGCCTATTTTTCATTTTCGTTCATTTTCTTGATTATTCTGTTCATTTTGCCCAAATGTGTGACGAATAGGCACAAATCTATGCACTAACAGTTCACCATAGCACAGAAAAACAAGTTTCAACATTTCCGGGAGGATCCAGAAATGCCCGACTATAAAAACCCTTCATAATGACAATCTGACATTTTACATGAATCTACCTACTCAAATATCTTTAATAGTTTGCAATACCTTCACATCATTTTACTATATTTATATGCAGCTTTGTTGGATATATTCTTTCTCATGTGTTGTTTTCTATACCTCCAGTGTTTACGGGCTGAAGAGATTTATGTGACATGTTGCCATCCATTACGGGTGCCGGGGGCGGGGGGGTGTCACTGAGCTGATCCCATCTGTTCAGTCTTCATTCACACAGGACAGATTCTTCAAAGCTTCTGAAAACAACAGAGGTGCATAATACTCAAGTAGATGTACTCAGTTACGTATACTGGAATAATTATGTACTTCTGGGGCTTTTTTCTCTTACCCAACTACATTTATGGTGAAATAACGTACTGTACTTCTACTCAGTTGCATTCGGCCACAACTCAGTGAGTAAGAGTAAAATGAACAAATAATGATCAAAAAACAAACAAACAACATCGGTCAACTTAACACAATAATGAAGTAAATTACCAAAAAGGAACAAAATCACCAGTAATAAACAAATGAAACTAAAAATGAATAAAATAAACAACAAAAGAGCAAAAATCATACAAAATAATCAAGTCAGTTAATAAAAATGTGCCATATAACCAGGAAAATTGAATAAAAATCAAAATACACAACAAAATGAGCAAAATTGAACAAGTGATGAAGTAAATGAAAATGAACAAAAGTGAACAAAATTAAAACAACAAAAAATGACAAAAAAAATCCTACACTAAATAAAAATGAAAAATACCAAATAATGAAAAAAATAAGAAAGAAAATGAACAAAATACACAACAACAACAACTGTGGAAAAATGCTGACACAATTACATGCAAATAAATGCAAAATATGCAATCAAATGAAGAATATCATCAATTAAATGAACAATTTGAGCAAAAGAAAGAACAAAACTAAACAGAAAAGTAACTGAATTGTCTCTAAAAATTAAAAATGTAAAAATAACCAAATTAATCAAACAAAAAAAATCCACAAAATTATTAAATATAAACAAAAAAACCCAAAATAATCAAGGAAATCCAATAGAGTGAGGAAAAATGTACCGATATAATCTACAAAATAAATAAAACAATCAACAAAATGAAGAAAAGAGTCGTTGATGAACAAACATGAATAAAATCAACAAAATAACTAAAAATGAACATATTGAGAACATGCTTGAATGAATGTAAAGCAGGAATATGCAGTCTTTCACATTGTTTTATTGGGGGAGAAACATGCATATTTTACAAGTATTTGGGGGGGGGTATTAATCCTTTCTGCATGCTGGTTCAGGCTCCTGATAAAATCTGTCAGTATCTTTGCTGAATGCATTGGATCTGATTTTTGCTCAGTATCGCAAATGTGAGCATTTGTCCTGCAGTTCATCAGCCTGATGCACAGAGCACTCAACAAATGACCGAGAGTAGATGAGATGTGTGTTTATTCAAGGCTTTAAGTTCATTAAACACAGGCAGCTTTTTGTGCAGGAGTGTAAAGAGCCCCTTAAGACCTAATACTGACCTTTACATCTCGTGGGAATAAAGCAATAGCTGATAGCTAATCATTTTTTACTGAGGATTTTGTGAATTTTCTTCATCATTTTTTGATGAAGATTTTTTTATTTCACTGTATTTGCTTCATTTTCTTCATTTTGCTGCTTTTATCGTTTTTATCGTCACATTTCACTTTATTCTTTCTGTTCGATTCTGCTTATTATTTTCTCAATTTTTTTTCATTTTGTTGTCTGTTTTGATACATTTTCTCCTTTTTTGATCATTTTTATTCATATTTTGTTTATACAGTATATAGACTGTATATTTGCATTGATACTCAGTGACAGTGAATGAGATTTAAAATGCATAAATCTGCTAATTTGTCCCTTATTGTGAGGGTTGTGTCAGGATGGGCATCCGACGTAAAAAACCTGTGCCAGATCAAACATGCGAATCATTGGTGTTTCGCTGTGGCGACCCCTGAGGGGAGCAACCGAAAGGAGAAGAAGAAGACTGTATATTTGCATGAACAGCTTTTAGTGGTTGAGGTTTTAATCAATCAATCAATCAATCAATCTTTATTTGTATAGCGCCAATCATAATCGCCGATTATCTCTAGGCGCTTCA